>NETT01000323.1:15352-28710 GCA_003449175.1 Ceratocystis smalleyi
AGGAAGGAGACTAAGACTGGGCCGGAACTGAATCGAGGATTTGTTCCTCTTTTTCTCCTCTTCTTGAGACTTGGAACAGACATACAACACATGGATACACGACGGCGACGACCCAGGGAACTCAATCATTGATTAATATACGGCATAAAAAGCTCCCCCCCCCCAAACCCCGCCTCAGGCTTAGGCCCATCTTCAACAAGCCATAGGAAACGCGGCCCGAGACGTACATATGCGTCTAATCCTACAATAGGGTTGGATTGTTAGTGGCCTCTGGCATCTATGCACTCCTCTGCAGCTCAACTCGGACTACAAACATCAACCAAGTCTTGAACTGGAAAATGTGAGTTGGGCATGACCTGTATCCAACACCAAGCGCCAGAACCCCCCGGTGAATCATGAAGCTTTGTTCTCTTGACCAATGCCAAAGCTTTTCCTCTCATGGCTAACCTAGGTGATGAACACATTGCTCTTTAGGGACCCGGCCATCTTGTCAGTTGCTAACAGCCAGACCGTTCGTGGAAGCGGCGAGGAGAGAAGACGGCCCGAAAATGCCCAGGTCCCTACTTTTATGCTTAATGTCGAAGCGCCTGGTCAAGGGATTCGATGTGGAGATGGGCTTAACTCCGTAGCCCCATCTGCCGATGCGAATAAGTTATCTGCGTCTATCGACGAACGACGAACGGCTATTCTCCACAGCCGCTTGACCACTCTCATCGAAGAATCATATGCAAGCATCTCTACAATTGAGGCCAGATGTGCCAGCACCAGTGCCCCCCAACCCGAATCCAGTGCCTCCTTCGCAAATGGCCGCTGGAGGACTCTCCATAAACTTCATTCTAACCTTATAAGTGCTTACCATACCTTCTTCGCTATTACCCAAGACAGATACGCGACTACAGCCATGCGCCGGCTACCACTGGTCTACGAAATGCCCAGACGGCTATGGGAGAATGGAATGTACTCTTTGCTTGAGCCCATGCGGCTTGGATTGCCGGATTCGCGAGAGCACATGCTTCACTTCTGGGCAAAGTCATATGGCATGATGTGCCTAATGCTAGAGACGATGGGCATGTTCCGACTTCAATGGACCGAAATCCTGGGCGCGCTATCACGCTACCGCGTGTTCATCGAGGAAGGCAATGACAGAGATGCGCAAGAGAGCAGGATGAGCTGGGTTGTGGTTGCGAGATCGTGGTATTGTCTGGCGCTGGATCTGGCTCCTGGGATGGGCCGGCTATACGCTTCCATGGGCTTGCTATCGCTCACATCGGGGTTGGAGCGGCTTTTTTATTATCTCAAGGCGCTGTGTGTACAGGAGCCACACGCAGACACACAGGGGCGGCTGCTGGGCTTGTTTGATGCTGTAGAGGTCCAAGGCGCGGATTTACCTCCAGTAGAGACTACATTTGTGTGTATGCATGGGATATTGTACAGAATGAGTCTCGGTGAGTGCCAGCCAGCAGATGTTGAGCTTTGGAAGGCTAGGGTGGAGGCGAAGCAGATGGAGTTCCTGGCGGAGCTCAAGCAGGACGTGGCGAGAAACCCAGTACGATGGGTGCACGCAGGGGCGTTTGTTGCGCTTATCAACATATTTGCATTATATGAGTATAGGCCCCATCAAGGGCCGCCGCATTTGCCAAGCCAAAGCACCAATTCTCTCGTCTTTTCGATCGCCGTGCGCATCTTTATCCTTACCCTCCAAACCATACTGGACAGCACGGTCGAGCCATGCTGCTTTTCGTTTCTGCATAGCACATTTGCATACCTGGCATACTCGGTGGACATCTTCAAATGCTCATTCACTCTGTATTGCCTGCCATGGCCTCTGGTAATTTCATATGCCAACGCGCTGCAGGCAATAATTGATAGCACCTATGCAAGCGAGATAGCCCAGCTTGACCACCTGCGCAGCTGGGGGACACTGGCCGAAGACTACAACATACGCGGGTTCGAGTTTGCACAATGCTACTTCCAGACACCTGACTGGGTGGCAGGCAGCCCAGACGAGTCTGAGAGACTGCTGGAGCATCAGCAAGCCCCGTTACTACGTATGGCGCGCATTGTCTCGTTGTTGCGGGTGGTAGCAGATAGGACGCAGGGGCGGTTCATGACAATGAATGCTATGAATATGCGGTGGGAGCTGTCAGGGCCTCTAGCGGTAGCGGTAGCGGCACAGATGAGCAGAGGATCAGATGGCAGAGACTTGAGAGCGGGTGGCACTGTAGTATAGACGGACGGTGGCGGCTGAGGGGGGAACATGAGGAAAACATCAGTGTAAAAGTCCGAGTCTAGCCCTAATGTAATGTAATGTAATGTATTTTTTAACGTCTACCTACCTCCCAGGCGGTTGGCGGCAGTGATAGGAGCGCATAAATTTCGTGGGAGGCGCTGGAGGAAATGAACCAAGCGAAACCCCCAAGTGCAGCCAAGACGCTGCAAAGCGGGCAGGGAGAAAGAGAGGGGGGAAAACGGCGGGACAAGCACCGGAAGAGAACGCAACCCCGTCCTGGCCTACAAGTCTATCGCCGCCCAGAAGAAACAGGCGGATTTGCAGGCGAAAGCGATCCTCTGGATGGCAGAGGGCATCCCGGAGCTATGCAACCAGGCCATAGCAATGTCGAAGGGAGACCCGGCGGTAAAAGCAATGGCTAGCACTCTATCTACCCTTGTCAGAACGGCGATCCAGGAGAGCAAGCAGGGGGTCTCCCCCAAGGGCATTTCCAGGCGGCGGTGAAGATGTAAGCGGGACCGAAACCGCCCATCATGGAGGCCGAGAAGAAGGTCCGGGTCTTCATCCGGGGACCGGCGCCCACCATAGGCGCTGGGTTTTGCCAAGACCGTGGAGCCAAAGGCTTACGAGCAAGCTGCTAAAACCGCAAAAGCAGCAAGACATGTTCCCGGCGTTGTCCATCGGAGCCTGATGCATCTGAAGCTACGACAGGCGAGAGCCGCAACGCGGCGGTAAGCAACGAAAACGAAAAGAAGGAGAAGGGGGAGGAAAGAGACCGAGAGGGGCGGCGGGAGAAGGATGGACGGAAGAGGGCAGAGAATAGAAGACAAAGGGGGAAACGGGAAAAGTAAAAAACACAAAACAAAAAGGGACGGGTGGAGAGTCCGGACTCCGAACGTCCAGGACTACTTGATATTGCGGCAGCCGCTTCGCCAAACAGCGGACAAAGCCGACGTCCTCCGCCAGAGCCCGCGCCCTAGGCCCTCGGGCAACGTCTAGCGGAGAAAACTCGTGGCCACAAGGCCGGGCCGTAAAAGGCCAGAGGAGCGGTTCGAAGAAGACGCACGCCTGCAACTGCTGACTGTGCTGAAGGGGTGTAGGAGGGCGACATCGTCCTACTCGCTTCCATCCAGAACATGCCGCCGTGTTGCTGTGGAAAGCCAGTAGGTAGACGTCAAACAGCACAACCCCAAAGAATAGGGACTAGGATATCTCGCTCTCACCGAGACGGCCGGAGTTTGGTTCGCCGTATCGGAGGCCGTACGCAGCTACTCATTTTGTAGTATGCTTATGGCACGGCAAGTATATTAGGTGCAGTGATTTGTTTTCTTTCTTTTTTCTGGGACGAAGCTGAGCGCTAGCAAGCTTATTTGACCCTTTTGATCTCTTGTTTCTTTTCTCCTTTGTTTTCTCTCCTCTCCTCTCCTCTCCTCTCCATCCTTTGTATTCTATTTTCCACAGTGCCCAGAGCTTGGGGCGCTGCCGCTATCGCCCTATCTATCCCGGGCGTCTGCTTGTTATTTGTGATTCTGCTGCTCCCATCACGCCGTGCTGCTCTAGATTAGCCAGTCATCACGTGCAACAATCCACAAGACGAACGGAAGACAATGCCTCTCCCTTTGCTCGCTTATGCAAGGGCCAATTTTACGCCATCAAGAACTAAGACCAGGACAAGCATAGCGGGCAGCCTTTTTGTCAGGCGTAAATAAGATGAAGAGAATGCGAGGATTTTCCATAATGCCTCTGTTCCGGCCGGTGTGTCGATATCGAGTGACGTCCAGCATTGCCACGAAGTGTTTTTATAGAACACTGGCGCCAACAGGCAGGAAAAAGTTCATGATACATCAATCTAGTGATGCGCGTACCAGCCGCCAATACACATCTGCTGGTCGTATAACTTGAAGTCTGGGAGCACTGAACAGGCATGCATGCAACCCTAACACACATACCAATGGGCACTTTTGAAGGGCCCTCTAGTCAACAGGCACAAAAAGGATTGATGATAGGGGGAGAGTTACTGACGACTGCCGCGTGCCGCGTGTCATGAGGGAAGGGAGGAACGATAGGGAGAGAGGGGAGAGGGGAGAGGGGAGAGAGAGAGTGTGTGAGTGAGTGAGAGAGAGAATCTCCCTCCACAGAGAAGAAAAAAACAGAACCCAAAAACAGTGCTGACTACGCTTGCATAGAATTCTCGTTCCGCTCTCCTGGACATAAAGGGCCTGCGTTCATCGTCGTGCCGGTTTCACTTGCAGCTATAAACAGAAGCACAATACAGAAAATAGCAGCGACTGGGCTACAGACAGGGATCTGGCATGTAAACAGACGCTGAGATCAAGTGGTGAACTGGGACCCGGGCTAGGGCCACCCTTGCAGGGGGCCAGAAGGAACGAGGAGAAAACGCTAGATCCATGCAAGCTAAGCACTCATGTATGGCTGGCTATGGGAGACGCTAGAGAGGAAGATCGGTGTTGTCTAGCAGGACTGGGCTTATCTTGTCTTTCTGGCTACGATTACGAAAGGAGGGTAAGGGTCCATCCATACACACGCGAATATGAGCGACACACAGAGAAACAAAGGTCCTTTGGCCCTCAGACGGGTGTCGTCCCTCGAAAACACGATAGGAAGATGGGAAACGTCGCCATCCTGTCTTGCTTGACGTGTTTGGTAGGACACAGAATGCACGACAGAACAGAAATCGGCAGCAGCAGACGTGTGGCCGGCCTACTGCATAGCCATAGCCAGATCGGGATCGGGATTTGCAATGGCGCGATGCAATAGCCAGAGACATCAGGTATTTTGCTAAACCAAGTGTATGAGCGTGAGACTCCACAGCTGCTGCTGATGCTGCTGCAAGTATAGTGCAGGACAGCATAACACGGTGCGGTGCGGTGCGGTACAGCACAGGGCTGCATTGTACCTCTGTGCTTGGCTTGCTGGCTGGCTGCGTGCAACCTGGCTCGTTAGCTATGCACAGCTCCATTCCAGAAGCACCCATGCTCTTCTTCTCTTCTCGCCTGTGGCTTCCCCATCTCACATGTGCCAGCCCAGGCTGGACGAGAAGAAGCGATCATGCAGTTTCGGACGAGGCTTGCTTGACTGGCATTGTTGTACAGACGACAGAAACGGCCAACGCGACGGAGGAGGGAGGGATAGAGATGGCGAGGTATGGTGTATAAAAAGATGGAGACAAGCGCCGAGACAGCGAGAGAACGCTGGCTGTGATCTTGCCATGTATTGCCAAGAGCAAACACGCCTTGGCAGACGCCAGAAAAGACAGAGCCGCATCCTGCTGGCTCTTGGCTCATGGCTTTCTTCCTGCCTTAGGGATTGAACAAAGAGATCGGAGAAAAGGTGGCTTCTCTTTGGTTATTTCTGTTGTGCTTGGTCTTGGCGCTGCAAGGAGGAAAAGCTTGGCTATGGGGCATATACTGTATTCCTTGTTCTGCTTGCCTTTCACCTAAACTTTATTTGAGATCCTGCTGTGTTTTTGCCCCCAAGTTGTCTTGTCTGTCTCGCAAGACAGCGCGCGAGTTTCTCTGGCTGGCTCTCTGGCTCTTGGCCGCTGGTCCTCCGTCTCGCTCTGATCTACACAAGCAATTTCACGACCCAACTATGAACATCAATGTACAACCCAAAAAAGGCCCCCCCTCGTTGGTGTCAATGTACACGCCCTCCTCACTCTGCTCTCGACAATACGCACACACCCTAATCTCCTTCGTGAACGCCCTCTATTCTCTCTCTACTCCCTGTCCTTTCTTCCATCTTGGCTTCCCTTTGCCTAGCTATATGCGCCATGTGTCGCCGGTGGCCTTCTTTGCCGTCCTTCCTTGTTTTGTTTCTATTTTCTCCTTTTATTCTTTTTCTAATTTTTATTCTACTTCACTTCTTCATAGTCCCGCGCCCCTTTGCCCCTGTCCCTGCCCTGCCCCTGCCCCTGCCCCCATACTCTATATGCCCCTGCCATCCATTGCCGGCTCTTGGCTGCTTTGTTCTGGTCTGTTCCCACCTCCGCCATGAGCTGGGCGCTATTTGCAGCCATTCTTTCGCTGCTTTATTGCTATAGCTTCTAATTGCAACAACTTGCTTTGCCCTTGCCCCTCCAGCTTAGCCATTGCTCCCTGCTCCCTGCTCCTTTGCTGTGCTCTTCGTTCTCTCGCTGGCTCGCTCGTTTGCATGTTTCCTTTGGCGATTTTCCATTAAAACCCCCGTCGGCCGCTCTCTCTCCAAAAGGTCTGTTCCTGTTGGCTTCGGATTATCTCCTCTCTACCAACCTATAGAGCTAGGACATTCTCAAAGCTTCTACGGGCTTTGCAATCGTCGAAGCAACGCTCACAGAGGATACCATCTAGCATACTCGCCCGTCTCTTTCCCCTCGTGGGCTTCTGTTTCGTCTCACGATGCCTTTTTCAATGGATACAAGCGAAACCTATGTCCGGCAGAGTGTCGTGGCTCCCGAAGGCACCTTCATAGAGTATCTGGAGCCCAATCGTGAGTCTCCTCTCTTCCTCGTGCTCCTCTCCGCCACCGAACCCGCTCAGACTTGCTAACCCCCGACCGGCCCACTCCCCCAGTTGTCGAAATCCTCATCTTCATCTCCTTTTTCTTTCTTCTCTCCATCTCCGAATGGATCTCTTCCAAGGTCTTCAAAGTCGGCCCCATCGGCCAGATGATAGTCGGCATGCTTTACGGTGTGCCTATTGGCAACATCCTCACCATCCCCATGCAGCAGGTGTTTGTTGGCCTGGGCTACATTGGCCTTGTGCTGATCATGTTTGAAGGAGGCCTAACATTGAACCTGGACTCTATGAAAGGCCACTACCGCATCGTCATCTTCTCTGGCACTATCGCCCTGATGATTCCGATGGCTGTGTCTTTCGGCTTCCTGTACGCCGGCCTCGATTACGGTGTGTACGACCCTACCAGTGGCGCAAAGGAGCCACTTTGGCCCGCTTTATTTTGCTCTCTAAATGGTTAGTGTTACACACACGCATTTGCTAACTCTGCTCTCTTGCTTTCTCTCGTAGGCGCCGTTGAAACCTTCATTGTCGGTGCTGCTCTTAGCGCCACATCGCTCAGCCACACTTTCCTGGTCATCCACACTGTCGTCAAGGACTACGACTTTAGCCGCACCCGCATTGGAACCATCCTGATTGGCGCCGTTGTGTTGAACGATATGGTCGGTCTTGTCACATCGTGCGTCATCGAACAGGTTGGTGAAGCTACTGGTGGCCATCATCATGGCATTCCCCACAAGCCGGAAACAGAGCATGAGAAGAAGAGCCTGGCCACAGCTATCTGGCGCCCTATTGTGGCCGCCATCGGCATTGCCATTGTCATCCCGCTACTGACCAAGTACCTTTTCGGCCCGGTCTTTCGCTGGTACATCGAGCCGTACTTTGCCCGCTTCAAGCACGTCAGTAACATTACCCTCATGGTCTTCACCCTCGCCGCCTTCATGACTCTGGCCTCGTACTGTGGCACGAGTATGCTGTTTGGCGCCTTTGTTGGCGGCTTGGTGCTGTCACGCCTGCCCTGCATCCACCCCGACGCGCCCTTTATGGTAATGTCGCGTCAGGATGGTGAGACGCAGTACGGCAAGACTCCCAACTTTGCCCACACCTTTGAAAAGTACATCATTGGCGGCCAAACCTACATTCTGCAGCCAATGTTCTTTGCCTCCGTCGGCTTTGCCATTCCTGTCAAGGACCTGTGGTCAGGCACGGTGTTGTGGAAGGGCGCCACCTACGCCGTGCTGATGCTGCTGTCTAAAGTCTCCATTTCTTTAGTCATTCCCCTCTATGATATCATCAACCGCCGCCCTTTGCCCGCGACCTCGTATTTCCTGCGCCGCATTTGGCAGCCGTCTCTGATTATGGGCTTCGGCATGGTGGCCCGTGGCGAAATCGGGTTGCTGACCATTATGATTGGTCACAACCACACGGACTTCCTCTCGCGTGAAGCCTTTGTTGTTGGCATCTGGGCCATTATACTCAACACCATGATTGGTCCCTTCTTTGTTGGCCTGATCATGCACCGTTTTGGCAGTAGCTTAGCACGCGACCCGCGTTGGGGCCTTCTGGAGGACGACGAGGATGCCAACATCCGCGCTTGGGATGCCATGAGCACGGGCCAGATGTCTGCGCGCGGCCGCTGGACCAACCGCATGAACTCGCGCTCTGTGTCGCGCGCCGGGTCCCGTACCGCGTCGCGCTCGGGCTCCCGGAGCGGTTCGCGTCCGACTACCCAGGGGAAGGATATGCGCCGCCGTTCAAGCACTAGAGCAAGCGATTCGGGCGATGCCGCCGAAAGAGGCTGCGCAGGCCATGTCGTTGCTGTAGTGCCCGTATCACTGGCTGTTCCCGTGCCGTCATTGCTGAGTCCCGGCTTGAGCCCTGGTGTATCGGCGTGTCCTAGCATGGAGCAGTCCCGTCGTAACTCGGACCAACCAGGCCCAGGCCCGGACCAAGAAGGCCCTAGCTCAGATCAGCCACGCCGTAGTGCGGAACAGCCTCGTCCCAACTCTCAGCGGCAGCCTCGTCGCATGTCAGAATAGCCGTGAGGAATGCTCCATCTTGGCCTTTTCTTTTTGTCCATTTTTCTGCATTTATCCTCTCCTCCTCCCATGTGTGCATTATATTTCCTTTTTTGTTTTTTCCCTTTCTTTCTCTCCTGTCTTTTAATCTGCCGCACTTTTTCCCCTTTACTCTCCATAGGCGTCCCTGTTCTTAACGCCCTTCATGTCGGATATCACTTGCACTTGGTACGGTTCACCAGGCCCTGTTGTCTTTGTTTTTCTGCTTTTTTATTAGCGTGGTTATCGTCTCATCTTAGCACATATAGTTGGCCTAGTTTATTCTTGAATTTCCCGGCATGTGCTTTTTATCTCATCAAAAAGGTCCTTTTTGCCTGTCTGAACGTTGTAAGATATACCCTTGGTCTAGGCATTCTCCTTTTCCTCCTGCACCTCGAGGATGGGCTTGAGAGGGCTGCAGTAAATGTACTTGTCCGTCGCTAGAAAGTCATCCAATCTTTCAAACACGGCCTCGTCTTCTTTGTAGCTACAGAAGTTGTTCTTGACGTACGTTTCCACAGCCGATGGCATCCACGCCGACATAAGCCAGCACGGAACGTTGCCCGAGTTTCTTTGCCTCCGCCAGGCCTTCCTTTCAGCCCTTAGGTCATGTATGGGCACGTCTAGAGCTGGAGAGCCATCGCTATCAACGCCAGTCTCGGGCCAGGGAGCGTCAGTCATGAGCGTGTCGTCAACGGAGTCTGCCCATTCAAGATAAGGGCCGTTATTAGCAACGAAGCTTTCGTCAGTGTTTCCCATGGTGACTTCAACCGCCTCCTGTTGCTGGTCTTGGCTAAGCACAGCCTTTCCATTCAGGGGAGCGGTCTCATCCCCAGGAGAGCCTGCGAACTGGCCCTCCCATACGTTGCAGAGCGGCTTCTTCATAGTGTTGCGGGCTAATGAGGCCGATACACGTAGCAGAGGTGGCAGCGCTACCTGCGAGCTCGGGAGCTTAGAAAACTGGACTTTGGCTTTTCTTGAGGAGCACTTTCTTGGGAAACGGGAGCAGTGTGTTAGTTTTTGCAGAACCGAAGTGGACCGGGGGGGGGGGGGGCTTTGTAGCTACCACTCTGATGATTGGCAATCTTGCATGTCTCCCAGCTTAATGACAGGGTGTAGGCGGGGTAGGACTAACCTATGCTGTGTGGCAGCCGGCGGGCGATTAACGAGTCTTGAGAAGTAGATCGCTACATAGATCAGGCGCGTTGTGGAAGACAGAAGAGCTGGCACAACGGGTGCCAACGACTTTCGATTCACTCTGACATAGCCGCTATTATATACTAGATGGCTAAGAGCCGGACTTGTAGCTCTGCCCTTGAACGGAAATTGAAGCCAAGCCGGGCGTTGGAGCTAAAAACCACGTTATTGTGCAGAGTACAATCGATGGTGTTGTGTAAGTGGTGGCTACTCGAAGCCTTTGATTGGGTGGCAGGGCAAGCTTAATCAATAGAGCGTTTTTTGGCCTCCACCACCAAGAGCGGATGCGGCTAGACTGTAATTAATCGTGGCCGGAAGCCCTTTGTTAGTATTCACTGATATTTTCCATGCGTGATACATACCAGTCCAGTGTGTAGTCAAGTACAGGTGGTTGTGTGTACGTAAGTTGCATGTATATATATAAAAAGTCCATCCCTCCCTCAAAAAAAAATCCCCAAATTTCGGTACGCCGCGATGCGTGCCTCCCGTTCACTTGATTCGTCTCTCTAGCCCGGCCTCCACTTTCTAGCCCTTATCGCGCGATCCATAGCCCGCCCTGTCCGTACCCTGCGTCTCGTATACCTGCCGAGTCTGTGCGGAGCCCCATAAGGTGCACCGGAATTCGATCCACCTGGTCCTGCACCTTAAGCCGAAGGTCCGTTAGCCGCTCCGCCATGGTGCGCTGCCCGTGCTGCTGCCTGTCTTTCTCAGTCTCCAGATACATAGCTTCGTCGGCCTGCCACTGCGCACGACCCAGGCTGACCATGGCTACTAGAATGTCCCTGCTTTGTACGTCACGGGCCTCATCCAAGGTGCGAGGCACAGTCGCCAGCCGCATAAATGCCATCAGCATGACATTGACCTGGCATCCGACAAATGATGCATCTTCAAAGTCTTGTAAAATGTGCACTACCACTTTGTTGCGTGGCACAACACTGGGTATCTCATGGACAAATGGTGCAATGGTGACAATGGCTTCGTGCCAGTCTTGAGAGATGTCGAGGTTGGATGACGGCTCTACCACCACCTGTGCCCACGCCATGTACACTCCAGGCATACGCACCTTGATGTGTTCTGGCACATGGCGCAGATTGGCTGTAGGCATGTCAAGGTCAGCCTTTGAACGGCCGGTGCCAGGTACGGTAAGGCCCTGGAACTTGATGGGAAACGGCTGATCAGGACCTGTATCAGAGCCGATGATTTGAATCTCTGGGCTCTGTGCCCCGGAAAGCGGAAACGCCCCTTGTCCCATGTCCGTGGGCTTGTAGTGATTACGTAGCGCATCGTCGTACTGCCGCCGGTGCTCTTGTACGTGCTTATCCAGTCCGCTTGTTTCATAGGCCTTGGCCCCTAGCTTTTGGGCCTTCATGGCCTTTTCTCCGTACTTCTTCACACGCGACCCAACTGCTCCGCGAACCGGACCGCCGGTATATTTGGAAACGACTGCAGAAGCAATGGTTGAGCCGACCTTGACACCCAGCTCAATAGGCATCATGCGCAGACCTGCACCCCGCACCACACTGGAATCAGCCGTGGCGCTAGCAATGCGAAACACAGGACACGCTGCCAGCACCTTTTTCTTCTCGTCACACACCACGAGCCGGAAGTACCCGTCCTGGGCAGTAGCGGGGACACGCACGATGCACGTTTCGCGCGGCACATGTTTGGCGAGACGGCCCGTGGCCTTTTTGGAAAAGCGGGCCAGGTCACGCTGGATGGCACGTTCGTCTGTCGGCCGAATCTGCGTGCTCTCTGCACGTTGCTGCGGCGTCACATCGGTCCAGCTGTCTTGAGCGCCAGCCATGGCCTTGAGTGCCATGCCTGTGTTCCCGCTGTAGCCCTTTTGCTGGAGGAAAACCCGCCGTGTTGGGGAAAGAGGAGCATCTGATAAGACGGAGATGGACACACTAGTTGCCGGGCCATGGTACCATACCAGGGCAAAGGAATGCCGTATGACGGTGTAATGGCGGGACGACTCGGCGGGACGGGACAAAAGGCCGCCGGCTATGAACTGGGCCTCGCCAAGGGCATTCTTCCACGCCGCTGGCTGGTTTGGGGGTGGAGAATATGTTGTTGGGGTGGACGGAGATGCTGATGATGCCCACGGAAGCGTTTCTGAGCTAGCACCAGATGGCGCGGCTGTTGTGTGGTTGGGGCGATATGCAGGGGATGATGGGCCCAGAACAGCCTCACTCTTGACCCTGCGCATGTCGCGCTGAGGCTGCAGCTGTGGGGTGGGTCGAGGGGGGGGAGGGGGAGGTAATGGAACAAGTAGAGAGTTTTCGCTATCAGCAGCCGGCACACCGACAGGTTTACGTCGAAGCTGCTGCCCTGCCGTAGGAGTCGGCCGTTGCTCGTCTACAGTGCTCGCATAGGGCGAGTATGGCGGCGGAGGCTCATTCAGCGGCGGGACCAGAGGGCTGTGGGAAGCAGTAGCGGCATTAAGGAGTGTGTACTGTGACACGCTGTCGGCAACGTCGTGCGGGTTTCCCATGTTGCATAAGGAACTGCTGCCGTCGGGATGGATTCCGATCCCGTTTGCTATCGCACAAAACGAGAAGCTCGGGATTCAGGAGCTAAAGGAAGCATTCAGATACTGTTGGCCATGGCGGAGAAAAGATGGTGCGAGGGACGGGCGCGATTGAGGAAAGGGGGCGCTTTGTTTCTGTTTGGGCTGGTGGCAGGGGCCTGCTCTGCTCGCATTAGCTGGGATGGGATCTAGTGTGCGTGCAAGCCTGAGACAGCGACAGGACAAGGCGCCAGAAGGTAGGGGCTGCTTTTACTTAGCAGAGCAGTGTGCCCATCCCATGGTCCTTGGAATACGGCACGATCCAAGGGTTGTGGCGATAGAAATACATCACTAGGGTTAGTCTTGTAGGGCTGCCTTGAAGGACTCCGAAAGCAGAGTAGCAGAGTCACAGTGCATGTAGTAGATCTGCATGCAGAATAAATACAAAAAGAGGTTGATTAATGGGGTGGTGTTGCATATATACAGATACTCGAAAACATGGGAAATGGACCAGGCAAATAAAAAAAAAATAAACAAGAATCGAATGGAAGTACCATGTCCAAAAACGTTGGTGATCACGGAGCAAGCTCCTCCGGACAGGCTTGAACTGTCAACCTCCTGATTGCTGCACCTCTCGGCCGAAAGAGTGCGTAACAGTCAGACGCGCTAGCCAATTGCGCCACAGAGGATTTGCTTGCCATGATGATGTTATATTTATCCTCTTCCATATCTATTTCTGATCGGATTTTCGAGTCCGGTTAATCCCCCGCTTCGCCCTTAGGGGACCCGCTTTTTCTGCTCCATTTTTTGAGTGGGTTGGCCTCCTCATCCGCCGCCCGGGTCCGATCACT
>NETT01000324.1:1146-28641 GCA_003449175.1 Ceratocystis smalleyi
CCCATCCCTTTGGTCACCCCATAGCAGCGGAATCCCACATGCCAGCTTCTAATCCATCCAGCTAACCAAACAATCCCAACTCTAGAACTCGGAGCTCTCAGACAACACCGACGAGATCTTCAAGCTACAAGAAATGCCTTACGCTACTCGCACGGTCATTGGCTATAGTACCGTAACCCTAACCCTGACACAATCACTTGGCCAGCCCCCCCCGCCGGCTCCGGAAGATGCCCCACATGTGACTCGGGTGGTTATTGAGCAGGATCTTGCACCCGTCCGTTTCATGCCCAGCATCAAGGGCACCCGCGAGAGCCGCTGTCTAGACGGCTTGACGCGCAGCCACGAGGACCACATCTTTGGCAAGGTTGAGGGCTACTCCAAGTTCCTAGAACGGTCTGAGATCAAGGATGCTGATCTTGAAAAGAACTGGGCGCCCGAAGATGAGGAGCGGGCCGGCCCCGAGAACAAGGCCCACATCCTCAGTTTCGTGCGCAATCTTGATGAAGGCAAGGGCTGGGAAGCGACTCAGATTTGGGGCTTCCAGATCGTTGATGGCCAGCGGAGATACTGCCGCAACATCCGCGTGACCAAGCCAGGAGCACAGACGCTGTATGCCCGCCTTGTGTACGACTACAAGCCTACCCAGTAGAGGGTGTAGGCAGGAAATCCATAGCCCATAATCATCAACAAACCTTGGTGTAACTATAGCACTTGGCATGGTGTGACGTCATATTGTATCAAGAACTTTGCTCCTCTTTTTTTGCTCCCTTTCAGCAGAGATCCAAGCATGAAGATTTCGATTAGTGGTGAGCTAAATCAGATAAAGTCCGTCGCCTGGGCTCTACGACTGCGTTGTTAATTAGTCATTTCACTTCTTTTCTTTTGGTTCGGGCATTTTCCTTCAGCTCCTGTGTTCACTGCGGCCTCCGCGCAACGAATTTCTCTAGGTCTTCGATCGTTGCTACGCCTAGAACAAAACGCCTCTTGTCGTCGGAAACCACAGCGAAGTCCTGCCTCTCGACCCCGCCAAAGAAAAACTCCTCAAGCTCCTCGAGCGGCGTGTCCATGGTGATAACCTTGTATCTACGTGCCTTGCGCTTGAAACGCACCATGGCCGACGCCAGCGAGCTGTTGGGGCTAGCTTTGCCGGCCTGTAGTGTTCCCTGCAGCTGAGGAATGGAAATGTAGCCGAGTAGGCCACGTGTGTTGGAGTCGACGACTGTCAGATGCGTGTATTCCCGCTCAAAGGCGGCCAGTAGTGCGCTGTTAATCGAGTCCTCGGGCGTCATAGACAGGGCGGCGGGCGGGTCGAGATCTTCAACAGTGGCCTGTGCGCGTGAGGGAGAAGGGCGAAGAGCCGGGAGAAAAGGGTTAGCACAGGTGGCTGAGAGAGGGGAATGGGGGGAAATAGATGAGTTTTGTTGGCTAGGGTGCCGTTGAATTGGGCATGAATCATTTTCTAGTAGCCATGTGCTCCCAACTTAGCCTAACCAAAGACAGAGGTGAGAAAGTAGCGGGGAAAAGTCCGTGATTGAGGGAATACTTACACCACGATAACGGTCCGACCACCGAGGCACATATTTGGGAGGCTCAGCAGTGGTAGCGGGGACGGAAGTTGAAGCAGCAGCCATTGCGGGAATATTGCGAGAAAAGAAAACAGAAGATGAAGGGCGGGCGGGCGGGCGGGTGGTTTCAGAGCTAAGGGAAGATGGGGGGGGGGGAGCACTGAGGAACTGGGAGGGACGGTGGTTGATGGCAAGTAACGAAGGAACAAGGCGACAGGCTAGCGCTTGGTAGCCTCACCAAAATGGCGGCGGCTTCATATGACAACTAAAAAGTGGGGCTGACATATATAGCTAAGCTTCCTGGTACCTAGTTGTTTTTTTTTTTTTTTTGGCTCATATTCAGTCACTGTGTTCGGTCCCTTTGTTGTCACAACAATAGAGCAAATTACTCTAGGGACAAAAATGGACACAATAAGAAGAATGAACTTACAGCACCGCCACGTTTTCCTGACCCATGTAAAACGCAAACCTGCAAAAACACAAAAAAGAAACTAGCATGAAAAAAACTCATGGAAAAGATCCAAGCATGGATCAAGAGATGCCTTGTGGTTCTCGTGGATTGGTTCCCTGTATACATACATATGTCCATAGGTACATGGAGCTGAGCTCGGAGGGCGAGGCAGGACAGACCGGCCATAGCAGCCGACGGAGGCAGGAGCAATGCGAGAGGAGAACAAAAACAGAAGGATCAAACCCGAAATGGAAGGTAGGTATAAAAATAAAAGGGAAGGAAGCTCAAGACTCGACAGCCGATGTTCGTGATGGCGCTTCTAGAACAACTTTAATGGCAAGAACACAAGAACAGCCTGGCCTCCCTGCCCTACGGATTTCTCTGTTTTGCAAAGCTCGAAGATGCATTGTTTCGTTTCTTTTACACCGCCGCAAAATTAAGCCCTTTGTTGACAGGGAAAAGAAGAACTACAGGCAAATCTGATAATAATGACTAGATCAACATCCACCCCCGGTAAACAAAAGGCCAGAAGAAAGGAAGCACAGACAGCGGCTTTGTCAACCATGAGTGCGCGTTGTCTACTTTCGTCCCTTGCCCTGTTTTCTCCAGCCTTGTTTTTGCTGGTGTTGATATTTAATTGCTTTCTGCCTTTTTCTTCTTCTTTCCCTTTCCCTCTTCTTCTCGCCTACCTCTCCCTCTCCCGTCGTCTCCGACATCGTCTTATCCACGCCACATCCGCCTACTTCCCCTGCCACCCCCCATGAAAGCCTTCCTCCTCGTGCTCTGCGTTGCTTTGGCCGTTGCTTCGCCGATGCTCGCTGCACTATCCAGGCCAGCCTCCTTTTCCGCGTCTAAGCCCGTCGCCGTTTCTGCCGCTGCCCTGGCGCCCCAACACGATGGCGGCTCTGTTGATGTCGCCAAGTCGAGGCCAACCGTCTACCTGATTCGCCATGGCGAAAAGCCCAAGGAGGGCAATGGCTTGAGTGCCAAGGGCGTGCAGCGTGCAGAGTGCGTGAAGGAGCTGTTTGGCAAGAATTCCAACTACAATATTGGCCACATCCTGGCGCAGAAGCCCAAGAAGAGTGTGTATCTTGTCTGTTGTTTTGTGCATTGGGCTCGCTTTTCTTTCTTGCAACTAACCAGCGCAACTAGGCGGCAAGCGAAAACGGCCCTATGATACTGTGAAACCTCTGGCAGATCATTTGGGCATTGAGGTTGATACGTCCTGCCCCCGGGGCAACATGGAATGTGTGGAAAAAGCCGTCAAGCATTACAAAGGCAAAGGAAATATCTTGGTCTGGTGAGTACATGCATGGTTCTCGTCTCTTGTTCTGGCATGGCGCCCGGAGTCACTAACGATTTTCCCCGGAAACAAGCTGGGAACACAAGCGTCTTACCAAAATCGTCAAGGCCCTGGGCCTCAAGCACCACGCTCCGCACTATCCCACCGAGCGCTTCGACGTCATCTGGACTGACCCGCCCAAATACCACAAGCTCGGCGCCATAGCCTACGAGTCATGCCCTGCCATATACGACTCTGGCGGCGATATTGCTCAAGTCGACGACGGGAACGATGATGATAATGACGACGACGGCGGTGGCGAAGATGTAGACGGCGACGACGACGACAACAACGGTGATGGCGATGGCGATAGCTAGACCGAAACTGCCGAGTAAGCCTCTCTTTCTACACCTTGCCACAAGATACCCATCTTCAAAACAAGAGCTATTGCTTCCTCTGCTGAAGCGAGGCCTGTTGTGAAATGATATATATATAACCCTAATTAGAATATGTACAATGAATAAAACACCAACCCTCACGGGGTTCCACTTAAATCTGTGCTACCAATATCAGACTAATAATGCCCTGTTATCAATGCGTCTGCACGTCTGACGTCTTTGACCCTCATCCCTATGTGCACTTGCTCAACACTCTTCGCTCACAGAGCCACAGCCAGCCAGCCCCCCTGATTGCTCGAAATCACGGATCTGCAGCCCAGGCCTTCTCCAGGTTGCTAGCCATGTTGGCGTCCTTGAAGGGCACGTTAGCCGAGCCAAAGTCCCAGTTCTCCAGGGTATACCGAGCCTGGTACGTCAGGGACTCGTAGGCGATGAGAGGCTGCATGAGACCCTGGGTGGTGCTGATGACCAGCTGGTGGTTTAGGGGCCAGTTGCTGATGTACTCAATAAAAGCGCCATTGCCGTTAAAGTGAGACGAGAAGTCGCTCTTGATAGTGGCATAGCCGCCGTGTGCCGACGTCGAGAGACCAACAATTGTGGGCGAAGCCACATCCGGGCTGTCGATCCAAATGATGGCATTTTCCCAGTCGTGGCGATGGCCAAGACCAGTGGACGGCTCGTCCTTGGGCATGTACCTATGATACGGTGTTAGTCGGGCGGAGGGAAAGTCCAAGTGCATGCATTCTGGTGTGGGTGTGTATTTTGGGGTACGTACCACGAGTACATGATTCCGTACTGCGATCCGTACCATGCGCCACGAACGTAGACCTGGCCAGTGCTTTGTGTGCAAAGGCCGCTCGGAGAGCCCGTGGGGTTCAAGCCGCCACTAGGTGATACAGCCGTCAGCTTCTCACGTCTCTTAAACCAAGACCTCTTGCCTGCTTACCCAACCTCTCCAGCGGCGTTGACGGCTGGAAAAGGCACGCAGCCGTTGTAGCGGTATAAATACGGCTTGTACTTGAGATACAGCGAGCCCAGAGACGTAGCGGGGACAGTTTCGCCAAAGCCAACCACGGCGTCGTGGCTGATCTCGGTGATATTGGATGTGTCTGCACGGCGGCCAAGCTGGATGCTGCTGCTTCCGCCAGGGGCTGAGGCGGGAGCGGGAGCAGCCATGGCCAGGCCTGCAGAAAGGAGGGCGAAGGCAGACACCAAGAAACGCATTGTGGCGATAGAGAAGCAGGAGGAAAGGGGAATGGCAATGGCAATGGCCAGAAGGAAAAGAAAAAAGATACTTGTGCAAATAGGGACTTGGAGTCGGCGCATCAACAGGGCCTAAGACGAGAGCAGCCATCGTCTTTATATCTTGTCCTCGACTTGCGGATATAGGCGCCTCCCTTGTCTCTACCATCCCTCATGCGTGTTTTCGCCAGTCCTCTTTGGCTAAGGCTTGAGCCAGTCAATCTCCATCAACGAAGCCCCCATTCAGCGCAACGAAGGAATATAGTTAACCCAGTTGACAAAGAAACTAGAGACTCAAGGGGGTCGTGGTGGTCTCTACGAACTCCCAAATGGGACCCTGAGACCTCCCCCTCCCATCCTGGCTCCTCGCTTGGGCTTGTTTAATTTTGGCTGAATCCTCGGCGAAGGCTGATCCCCTCTGGACTTGCGACTGTAGAGTCTAAGCTATGGGCTGCTGACGACTGGCCCTTTTTTACGTAGGCCCAAATTTCCTGCTCTTGGCCTCCCTGCATCGCATCCTTCAACTGTCAACAAGCCGGAGCACCGGCTTTCGTTCCTTGTTCTGTTGCATCGCCGGTGCTTTGTTCGCGCCTTTCAACTATTTCCTTGCGACTGATCTACCCCATAGTTTGCTGCGTGCAGAAGCTATGGCCAAGTACTGGCTTAAAAGAAAGACTGTTGACACGCAGACTAAGCCGCCGGGGGAGCCCCTTGCGCTTCCTACGAGTTCTACCACCAGAAACAAAACTAGTCTGGCCAGGCTTTTCATTCTCTCGTCGTCAGATTTCTTCTGTTTGGCGGCTGCACGTGGGGGGGAAGCCTGGGCTTTATGCTTCCGTGGTTCTCCAATGACAGATGCTACGAATGATCACGTTTTGTTGGTATGTTTCTTTTCTCTTTTTTCTTCGGGATTCGGAGATACACGAGCAAGATAAAGGGGATTTAGCCAGCCGCAATGCCCATCATAACGCAAAAGAGGCCACTGGGTCCTGATCAAGGCAAACGTGTGACTTTGCCCTGCTAAAGGTTAATGTGAGTTAGTCTATCGTTTGATCTTGGCGAAGTTCAAGTCCAAGTTAGCACCAGCACCAATCCTAGGACTACTTGCATAGCTCGTGTCTAGTAGTCCATGAATTAACTGGAGCCTTGGGAGATCTAGGATCCCTTCTGATGTGCTGCCACTCAATGAGGCCTAGTGTCTATGGTATGCTGTTGCTGTGACTGATAATGTATAGCCATCCCAAGTAAACTGCCGAGCACACATTGAAGATCGACTCACTGACGCCGCTGATCTTACAGCAGCTTTACAAACAAGCTCCGGCGATGTCGTACCTTGAGGAGCCCAAGAAAGTCTCCGAGCTCGCAAGGGCAGCGTCGCGAACTTGGTGTCACCTTCCGCTTTTCTTCATTAATTCTTACTTGTTCTATTTTGGTCCTTGCGTTATCGCAATTTCCTTGACGTAAATTTAGCGAGGGCGCAAAGAAGAAAGAGCAATGAACTTGAAAAGAGAAGCTGCCGCCGGCGTTTCTTGGACTTCGAAAAGCAACCGTCGATGATGTCATAGCCCCATAGATCCGGCTAAGCCTCGGCCATCGGTTGCCGAGTAAGCTGCACGTTGTACATGTACAACCGTCTGTTAGAACAGTCGCATGGCCTAAAGCTCAACAGCCAGCTAAACAAAAGTGCATAGCGGCAACTTTCTCGTTCTTTCAGCGGCTTTGTCGCCATCAAACGTCAGACCGCATGCAGCCATTCCTGGTTTTCTTCGTAGTTACCGAACATTCCGAAATGAGACATGAAGCCGTCGATATCAATGAGGCGCCGCGCTTCACATATTTTGTTCACTTACGTGCTAGATATATAGACTTCTCCCCGCAACCAGTGTTGTTCATTTTCCTTTACAGCATAGCTGCAGTATTGAAACATTTTCTGAGAAGCTCTCTACGACAGCGTCGCCTTGTCCTTCTCTTGCGCCTGCGCATTAACCTATTTCCGACCATGTCAAACGGCTCTTCTCCGTCGGGTGGTCGCCCCTGGGCGGTCTTCTCCTCTATTGCATCGCCTACTAGTAAAGCTGCCTCTTCTAAGCACACTCCGTACGAAGCTCGCACCGAGCTCTTTGGGTCCTATTCTATCGTGGAATCGACAAAAAACGCTACACATAAACTTGGCGAGGAAGCTGCAGTCAAGTTTGAAGAGGCTAGCCTGAAGGCCCAGGACGCTACTGGCCATGTGCAGATGTATACAGGCAAATACTACGCCGCCTGCACCTTTGGTGGTTTGCTTGCATGTGTAAGTCTAATAACCCGGCTGTGCGGCTCACTGAAACTACTACTCGTAAAACAGTAAAACCCGCTAAACGGATTAAATCAACTGACTCCCAATCAATGTGCCGCTAGGGATCAACACACACGGCGGTCACGCCCCTTGATGTAGTCAAGACTCGACGTCAAGTTGACCCTCATGTCTACAAGAGCAATATACAGGGCTGGAAGACCATCTACGCCGGACAGGGCATGCGTGGAATATACCAGGGATGGGGCCCAACTTTTGTCGGCTATAGTTTCCAAGGTGCCTTCAAGTATGGATGGTACGAATACTTTAAGAAAACATATGCCGACATGGCCGGGGATGAAGCTGCACGCAAGCACAAGACAGGCCTGTACCTGGCAGCATCAGCGTCGGCCGAGTTCCTGGCCGACATTGCTCTTTGCCCGTTCGAAGCGACCAAAGTGCGCATGCAGGGCTCAGCTGTGTCACCATACAGTGGCACAGCTGATGGGCTGAAAAAGATTGTAGCGAGCGAAGGTGTCGCAGGGCTTTACAAGGGCATAGTGCCGCTATGGGGCCGCCAGATTCCATACACCATGACGAAGTTTGCCTCGTTTGAGACAATTGTGGCTGCCATGTATAAGCGCCTGCCCGGTAGCAAAGATGACTATAGCAAGGCACAGCAGACTGGTGTGTCGTTTGTAGGTGGCTATTTGGCTGGTATTTTGTGTGCCATTGTCTCGCATCCATCGGATGTCATGGTCAGCAAGCTTAACTCGAACCGGGAGAAGGGCGAAAGCACGGGCTCTGCGTTGGGCAGAATATACAAGCAGGTTGGCTTTGCAGGTCTGTGGAACGGCCTGCCTGTTCGCATCGTCATGCTAGGCACTCTTACGGGCTTGCAGTGGATGATTTACGTAAGTTTCGTTGGCCCTCCTCCCCCTTTCTGCAAGAGTTACCACTAACCATGTGTTTTGTAGGATTATTTCAAGATCTTCATGGGACTTCCCACCACCGGAGGCGATGATGGGGGCAAGAAGTAGGTTAGCAGAAAGCAAAGCCCAAAAGCGCGTGATAACACGTACGCTTGCGGATATTTCAAAGTCTAGATTCAAACGAAATCTCCTGATAGCGTCTAGCATGCGGCAGACAACGTGAATATCATGCTCTTACTACTAGGCATCTACGCTCTAGTCGCTAAAGCCGATGAAAAAGAAAGAAAAAAAGTGTGATTTTCACTAACGTGTTGCCACAACCCAGCACCAGTGCGCTCTGTATCCAGACATACGAATACAGATCTGTGTAGCCGCCATGGACAAATGGCGCCGCTCGATGCCGAGTGGCTGCTGCACAACAGCTGATGGCCGTTACACGAGGGCTAAAGGAGAGAAGAGGCACAAAGTCCGAGAAACACAAACAGCTATCTATGCAGGGGAATGTGCACAAGCAATGGGCCTGTAGGTTAAAAAATAAGGTCGCGATAGATCGATGGGACCGGGGCGGGGCGGGGCGGGGGTGTAGAATGGAGGCTATGAAAGCGAGCAGCTGGGGGGGCCAGGCGTATAGTATAGACCGCCGTGGTAGGAGCTATGGCTTCAGATACTAGGATCTGTCGCATCTGTTTCCCTTTCTATCTAGGTTCATTCGGGCGAAATTCTGCGTCTTCAGTTTTTTTGTGGTTGTCTTGGCCGACATGACAGACGCAACGTAACGTGGTCAAGGGACGGGCGGGATCGGGGTAGGCAGGAAGTGGTTGAGGGAAGCGAGGGACATGTAGTAGGTTTGCCAACACGAGAGTCCGCCGCCCGCCGCCGCATGATTCACTGCACTAAAAGACGCCCTTTTACCGGATTGCTTCTATGGGGCCATTTGCAAGCGCCTAAATACGTGCTGCATGTGTATAGTAAGCCTGGCCGGCTTCGTACTAACCACGCGATCATGACGACAATAAGCTGGAGTAAGTAGAGACCGAGTGGAGTTTAGCCATACCTTATCCCTAGTAGCAAAGAACAGCCGCAAGGGCAGGGATGCGTCATGAACAGACACTTTCTGCAGCCTGGCATGGTGCGTGCGATATATCGCATGGCCCAGGTTTTAATGGGGAAGCGAAGGATTTGGGATGCCAGTGAGTGAGAAGGAGGGGAGAGTGATAGAAGTTCTAGAACAAGGTGAAGAGTTGAATTTTGTGGGGTGGTAGAAATCGAAGAAGGTTGACGAGGAGGGAGAAAGTGAAAGAGAGAATAGACGAGAAACTAAAGTGGTGGGTGGAGCTACTGGGAGTGGACATGAGCAGCCTTTTGTAGCACGAAAAAGATGGCAGCAAAAAATCCCGAGAGAACGCTTCAACCACACGTAAGTGGTTGCCATCGATCAATCTTGTGTTTGCTCCTTCCTGTGCAAAGTTGTGAAAACTGGCAAGTGCTGTTGCACCTGCGCTTGTGGCTAGGCAGCAGGCTGTGCTGCCTGTCTGTCTGTTCTTTAGATGGAAGTTGCGTTCGTCAAGTCGCCAAAGTGGGCAGTAACCAAGATGTTCTTGTTGGACTAGTTGTGAGCCAGCAGAGCCATGGTGCGCTTGTGCTGTGTGTAAGCTGCGATGAGCCAACGATTTAGCTTGCCCGCATCACGAACGCCCAGGCTGACTTGGCGGCGTTTTCCTTTTTCTACTTGTTCTTGTTTTTCTCCCAGCTTGGCTTTTGTATGGGATTTGCCATGGGATCGATCAGCCTGCAGAGCGGGCCGACTTACACATCCAGCAATTACCTCACTGAAGCGCGCAGTGCCCTATCGTAGGCCAATCAGATAAAAGCAATAGGGCAATGGGCACGGGACAAAACGAAAATGTGTCTTGATGCTTTTGGGGGAGGTTTTTATTTTTATTTTTTTTTCTTTTTCTTTCTCTCTTTCTTCACTCTGCGTATCTCAGCAAGTGTGCGTCCCCTCTGCGTGCGCGGCAATCCAGCGGCCCTTTGCTTTGCTTTGCTTTGCTTGCTTTGCTTGCTTGCTTGCTTTGCTCCTTCTGATGAGAAGAAACGCCTGCCCACCAACTATGCTCCGCTGCTGATAAAATCCAGCCATTTTATCGAGCCCACCGACTGCTGTAGACTCCGCCTCCACAAATCATGTTTTGGCCCCATTTTTGCAATTGCTGTTTTCTTTGATGCGTGGCTCAACTTGCTGGGTTTCCCCAGAGCTCCATGAGTGACTGCCTGCTCTTTTAGGTCAAGACTAAGTTTGGGCTAACCTCTCTCCAAAAAGCCAGCCGCCCCAAACGGCTAAGGCCCCTCAGAGGAAACCAGCCCACCCGCCTCCACAGCCATACCGGATAGTGCCTCTCTGTCTGCTCGCTGTTTTTTGTTGCAACTGCTCTTTTGCCTTTTATCCAGCCATGGGCCATGCTCGGTCTCTGCAGTTAATAAACAAAAAGGCAATTTCCCTTTCCCCTTCTTCCTTCCTCACTTTACTTTGCCAATTTTTCTGCCTCCCACCTTTAATTTGTGCGTTTCTCCTCTAGGGTTCCTCTTTCTCTTTCCCTTCTGAGACACACCTTCTATTTCTGTTTCTTATTAGAAGCTCGAAACCCTTAACAAGCTTGCTTGCCTATCTTCCTTCCTGTTCCTCTGCTCCCACAGTATCCCGCTCTCGTCGCTGTAAAAACCGCTGCACTACATCCAGCGTCTTTTCTGATCCTTTCAACTCCAGAAGAGGCTTTGCACTGATTTGTTTTGCTGTTTCTTGATATTCCTGCTCTCTTTTCCCTTGTTTGCTGGTGTGTGCCTTGCGCCTATTTCTGCAGCCCGAAGTTGCATATTGACCAACAGGCTCGGCTACAATACCACAGGCACCCTTTCTCACTGCCAGGCAAGCATTGAGCTGAGTGCATCGTTGTTGTCTCTGGTCTCTCTTTATCCTTCCGTGCCTTGCTCTACCGCCCTCGTCCGTCCGTATCTCCATCTTCGCTTCTCTGAGGCTTAACTGCTGTATCTTCAGATTCCCAACTCGTGGATATTGCATCGGCTGCCTGCTTTTAGCCTGTGCCTCTCTACGTCTCTGTCTCTTTTTCATTTCTCCAAACTCAGCCTTGTTTGTGCTCCCTTGCGTTGTCTTCGGTTGATTTAATCTTTTTTTTTTTCTTTTTCTCTTTTTTCTCCCTTTTCCTTCTTTTTCGTCCTGTCAACGTTGCGCCGCGCATCTCAAGGTGCTACTCACAACTCCAACACGCCGCCCATTCGATCAGCAGCCAACCACAACACAACCAATTGATCATTAATTGTCGGTAACTTCGTCTCGACTTTGTCACTACCGCGTCACGACTTTCAACAACCCCTGCCAACCCTATATGTCCTCTCGGTTACTATTCTCTCTTCGCGATATATAATTCTCCGTGTCTACTCCCCGGCCTGCCGTGATTCTCCGAGAGTCTCCAACCTTGCAACCCCCACAGGCGATCCATCTTGCACTGCTCTACTCTTCGACAGATCTACACTGTCACTTTACTAGCCTAGTATACTGCCGCCGTTCCTCACTACCTACAACCGAAACCGAAACCACCCTCCGCACAGCTGCCGCATCCTCCACCCTGCAAACTCGCACCGCGCCCTCACCCTAATAATATCGGCTGCCTTGATTTGATATCGACGCTGTTGCCATCTCCTCCTTCCCGACCGCCCTCTCTGTAATTATACTCCGNACACACACCCTAAACGATACACAATGACTTCGCTATTCTCTCGGTACAGAAGCAGTAATGCGAATAATAGCGCTTCTGCTAAAGAAGCCAACGCAAAGAAAGACAAAGATGAGTCTCCTGTCGAGATCACGCCATTAGAAAAGATGCTTCAGGCCACTGGTCCCGTGGAAGAAAACGACGCAGACAAATTCTTTGGCCTCGAAAACGTACGTATAACGCGCCGTTTTGTTATTTTGCGATCATACCATCCTTGATGCTAACCGTTTGTCTCTTTAGTTTGGCAACACATGGTATGTCTTCTGCTTGAAACAGATCAGCATGATGCACTATGGCTTCCCTAATACCGACATCGCTCTTTACTGACCCCATCTCCTCTAATCCGTAGCTACTGCAATTCTATTGTTCAGGCGCTTTTCTACTCCGAAGTCTTCCGCGACCGCGTAGTCAACTACCCCAGGCCTTTATCCGAGTCCAATACAAAGGTTGAAGTGACAATACGGCCTCCAACAGTTATCCCCCCTCCTATTGTCTCCAAACAAAAGAACAACGCGGGCGTAACGCTCCTAGTCGGCGGCATTCGCCCTGAAGACCGGCCCGACACTCCTGAATACAAGAAGAAACAGGCCATGCTCAAGGGCCCAATACTCGAGCTTACAAAAGAAAAGACCGACAGCTATACCATGAGCGAGTGTACCTTTACCGGCCTCAAGGATATTTTCCTGACCCTCCTACAAAGTAAAACCCGCACTGGCGTCCTGAGTCCACAACGCTTCCTCGAGATATTCAAACGTGATAACGAAATGTTCCGCAACTCTATGCACCAGGATGCCCATGAATTTTATGGAATTGTCCTCAACGACATTATTACCAATCTCCAAGACCACGAACGCAAAATGTCCGAGGCTTCAGCACCAACAGCCCTAGAGCCACCAAACGCACGAACATTGGACGCATCATCTCAACGGCCTGCAGCCAATGGAGCCTTTGACTACGGTCTTGTCCAGGACGTATTCGAGGGCCTGCTGAGCTCGGAGACAAAGTGCCTTACTTGCGAGACTGTGTCACAGAAAAATGAGACATTCCTGGACCTTTCCATAGATCTGGACGAGCATTCGTCCGTAACATCTTGCATAAGCAAGTTCTCGGAAGAGGAAATGCTGTGCGAGCGGAACAAATTCCAATGTGACTCTTGCGGCGGTCTCCAGGAAGCCGAAAAACGCATGAAGGTTCAACGCTTGCCCAAGGTCATGGCACTCCACCTGAAGCGCTTCAAGTACACCGAGGACTTTACTCGCCTACAGAAGCTCCACCATCGCGTTGTCTACCCGTCGCATCTACGATTCTTCAACACCACCCCCCAAACTCGAGATCCTGACCGGGTCTATGAGCTTTATGCCGTTGTTGTGCATATTGGAGGTAATGCCTACCATGGACACTACGTATCGGTTATCAAGACCAAGGAATGGGGCTGGCTCCTCTTTGACGACGAAATGGTGGAGCCAGTTGATGAGGATTATGTAAACAACTTCTTTGGCGATGAGGACGGACTGGCCTGTGCCTATGTTCTCTTCTACCAGGAGACCACCTTTGAAACATCCAGGGTTACCGAAGAGGAGGACGATAGCGTCATCAGCCAGTCGACGCCCGAGGAAGAGAGCACGCCTATCTCAAGCTCAGTATTCACTGCCGAAAACGGCCTTGTCAATATGACGCCCTCCACTGGCCGCTCATCCATAAACCCCGTTGCTGATGATGCCCTTCCCAGTCTGGCACACGTGCGAACTGCCCCCATTTCATCAGAAGTCCTCACACCCTTGGAGAATGGCCATGTCTACACTGTGCCAATTACTACACCTACAGGGCTGCCAACAGTGGTAGAGGATCGGAAGGCGGAAAAGAAACGTCTCAAGATGGAGAAGAAACAGCGCGACCAGGAACTTGCAGCTGAAGCGGAACGACGCAAGGCTGAGATGTCACAGCAAAAGCAGGCGCGCGAGGACATGAAAAAGGCCGTGGATGCAAGCAAAGGCAAAGCTGAGCTAGAGCCAAAGCTTCGCAAAGCAAGCACGGGAGGAAACCTTCTTGACCGTGCGAGCTGGACAAGCAAGTCAATGAGCCGCAAGAGCCTCAACTTCCTATCATCCAAGAAGCGCGACCTGGAGAAGGACAAGTCCAAGGTTCCGGATATGCCACCGACGCCGACAACGCTGGAGCCAAACTCGGACACGACACCGTTTCCACCAGGTCCAAGCGGCCTAATGCCGGGCGTCTCCAACGACAAAACTATCAACGAGAATAACGCCTCGCTTCCGCCGTTGCCACCGCCGCCACCGGCAGATACGACAGCGTCTCCAGTCGAGAAGCAAGATTTCCGGTCTCGATTTAGCTTTAGTCTAGGCAAGAAAAAGAGCACTCCTGCGTTGTCCTAGTCGGGGAAAGCAAATGTTCGCAGACGCCTAGACAACCTCAAGTCGCGGTGGCGAGTCGCTAACTAGCGGTGAAGACAGGTGCGGCTTGAGGCTGATATTGCTCTGTGTGGTGGTATTGTACATGTTGGAAACCGAGACCCATGTAACTTGTTTTTTTGGCTTTTGGCTTAATTTTTCTTTTTGTCTTTGCTGGTTGAACTCGCACACCACACACCCTCTTTACATTAGAAGTCGTGACGGCTCTTTGTTTTAGAGTTATTTTTGGGAGGCGTTTGAAGGGGATTTGGTTTTTTGGTTTTTGGGTTTTTTTGGGGGGGGGCTTGTTTCTATACCACTTTTCATTGTGGATGGATGGATGGCTGTGATCATGACGAATATAACTATGAGGGGGGGTTCTAGAGCAGAACCCCGAGTGTATAAAGACAGGAACAAAGTATAGACGAAACGAAACAAAAGCACCTCAACAGAGACGAAGACGGCTTAGAGATGAATAGTTCGCGAGAAAAGGTTATCTTGAACGGCTGGGTCTCGCCGTTGCAATGGTAGCTGGAACAAAACAGAACCTCTGCGAACCAATAGAGAATGTTGAGCATGTGCTCTATCTACTTGTACGGGATGCAGCACATGAAAAAGCAACTGCAATGGGACTAGAATGGTGTGTGACGTTTCTATATTTTGGAGGGTATAATATCATGGGATGGATAATCGAAGGAACAGCCGGAGCCAAGCGCAAGTGTATCGGAGGGTTTTGCTGGCGAGCTTAGCCCAGAACTAGCTCGTAGAGAATGATTAACGTGTTGCAGACAATCAATGGCACTGGGAAGCAAGTTAGCACGGCACGACGGGAGGATGGGAGCAGGAGGGCAGAACACACCTCGCATCAATGTGCGAACACTGGCGATCAGGTTTACCACTTTCACAGTGACGCTAGTATCGGAATTTGCGCCAAAGGCCGGGTCGTAGGAAGCGGGCGACAGATTTACTGTGAGGTTGGAAAGATATGTTAGTGTGGATGTTAGAGCGGGCGTGCACTGCTGCAGAGGCCCGTTTCGGCCAGAGATGGAGGGCAGCAAAACGGCGGCGGGAGAGGAATCACGTACTTCTAGCGAGGAACCGGTCTTCAGAAAGAATGGCAATAGCATTGGTAAGGAGGACAGCAACTAAGGGACAGCGAAAGACAGAATCAGCGCCATGAACAGCCGGAGTAGAAAGGGTGGCCAGCAAGTAGCCGGCCGGCCTGCTTGTGCGCTAGGCGGGATGGGATAACCGACTGTAGAAGAAGCTGCCAAAGAAGAGCATGACGGGCAAGCAGGAGCAGGTCAGCGGGCGGACACGACAAGTTGTATGACAGGAGAGAAAAGGGAGCGCCCGAGATCAACGACGAAGATTGCGGCGTTGCGGCTTTGTCTTGAGAGGTTCTGCGAAGCTTTGCCGCCGGATGGGATCAGCCAACGTGGACAAGCAGCAAGGCTGTCGGTCCGCCGGCAGCGGCAGCCGGCAGCAGCTGGCGCCAAGCTAACTAGAGCTTGAGCTTACGCTAAAAGTGGATCCCCTCCAACAGTACACTCACTGCTGTATTACGTAATGCCATCCCGACTCAAGCATCACCAACTAGCAACACAAACACACAAACTCCCAGGCTTCACATGTTTTGTAAGCAGCAACCGGTAATCCTCCATCGCGAGGACATGAACTGAAGCGTGTCGCTCTAGCTGCTTTGCTTTTTCCAATAATTGACCGGTAATCGCCCCCGAATCGCTCCCGGAATCGCACACATCCTCGCTTTTCTTGTGGTCCTCCTGCTCTCGCGTCTGGCCAGGCCTGAAAAGGGCTAGCACTAGAGCACCATGAAGCTCTATGGTAAGTGGCTTTCGGCAGCACATGCATCTCTACCAGCTTCCTTGCCTGTGCTCCAGACTCTTCTCCTCTTTCTTCTGCTCGCTCCTAGACTCCCCCATTCCCATCTTAGCCCTTGCCCGCATGCGACGCACCACTTCCCGCCTCAGCCAAACTCCCGCCCCAGCTAAAGCTAATCCCTACATCGCCCAGAATGGACCCTTCCGCTGGCCGTCATGGTCCACCTGCTCGCTGCTCCTTACACCAAGGTCGAGGAGTCGTTCAATATGCAAGCAACACACGACATTCTCGTGTACGGAGTGCCACACTCGTTCGTAGCTGAGCGCCTCGGCGCCTTCTACGACCACATGTCGTTTCCTGGCGCTGTTCCGCGCTCTTTTATCGGCAGCTTGTTGCTAGCTAGCTTCTCGCAACCACTGATTGTGCTCTTTGGCTTCCGCTATGCCCAACTACTTGTGCGTGCTCTCCTAGGCTTGACTAATGCAGCGTGCTTGGTCTACTATGGCCGCAGGCTGAGCGTGGCTTTTGGCGAGAGCACCGGCATGTGGTACGTCTTGCTCCAGGCCGCCCAGTTTCACGTAATGTTCTATGCTTCGCGACTACTGCCAAACATGTTTGCTTTTGGCCTGAGTAAGTGCTGGACGCCCTGCTGTTGCTGCCTATTACACGTGCGCATTCAGTGACACATCGCTAACTCCCTATCTCCAACAGCCACCCTTGCGTTCGGTCTTCTCCTCCCCGACAAAAAGGGCGTCCAGTCGGCCCCACGCCGACGTCTAGCGTTATGTCTCATCGTCTTCGCCGGTGTCATTTTTCGTGCCGAGCTGGCCATCCTCCTGGCCACGCAGTGTTTCTGGCTGCTCATCATGGACAACGTGCAGCTTTGGAGCCTGGTCAAGCCCATCGCCATCTCGGCCATTGTCGCACTCGTAGTTAGCGTGCCGGTCGACAGCTACTTCTGGCAGACGCCCGTTTGGCCCGAGCTTTGGGCCTTCTATTTCAACGCCATCCAGGGCTCTAGCTCGCTCTGGGGCACGTCCCCTTGGTGGTACTACTACGTATCCGCCCTGCCACGCCTGCTGCTTAACCCGCTGGCTGCAACTGTGCTCGCACCCTATGCTCTCTCGCGGCCAGCAACCTCGCGGCCCGCACGCGCCATCGCTATTCCGGTCCTACTCTTCGTCGCCATCTACTCTCTGCAGCCACACAAGGAGGCTCGTTTCATCATCTACATCGTGCCTCCGCTGACTGCAATTGCCGCTATGGGCGCCGCAGCACTGTTTGACCGCCGGGCCAAGTCCCTCTGGTACACCATGTTCGCTGCAGCTCTTTGCCTGTCTGTGCTGGTGTCGGCTGTTGCTAGTGCAGCTATGCTGTTCGTCTCGTCGCTCAACTACCCCGGCGGCGATGCGCTGGCGGCGCTCTACAAACTGGCCCGCGACGATCCCTACGCACCGGCCAAGCCACTGGTACATACCAACGTGCTCAGTTGCATGACCGGAGTCACGCGCTTCGGCGAGAACCCCCGCGGAATCCCCATGAATGAGATGCCCATGTATGGGCTCATGTTTGACAAAACCGAGGATGAGCGCCTACGTAACAATGCGCTGTTCTGGGACCGCTTCGACTACATCCTCACCGAGGCCGACACGACGCCGCCAGGACACTGGGACCTTATGGCTGTAGTCCGTGGCTACGGAGGCGTCGAGGTCCTCAAGCCCGGCATGCCCGAAGACACAGGGCATGAAGTTGTAGGGAAGGGTCAGTTGGTGTCGTTGATCAGGGAGTGGGTTCGTGACAAGACAGGCGGCTGGTGGATTGGGCCACGGATGGTAGACAAGATCAACATCTTGCGCCGGGCACCTGGCACGCGAGGCATCTGGCAAGAGCCATGAGACAAGGCAATGCAGAAGTTGTTAGACCGTTTATTTCGTGCGCATACTTGTAGCTTGTATAGCATTAGCTAAAACACAATCAACCAATGGCAATGTACATATCGGCAAGACCAACACACACACTTGCATATACATGCATTTATCAAAGGTACAGGTACAATAGAAGGCAACGGCGGACATGGACGAGGAATGATTTTGGCGTATAAAAAACAAATTAAGAGCAAAAAACGAAGAAAAGACAAAGAAAAAGAAAAAAACAAGCAACGCAGACAAAAATTTCGAACAAAGCCCAACTCCAATTTCCGCCGTGAAACCAAAAATTCTTGCCCAGAAAAAAGGGTTGTCTAGAGAGGTAAATAGCATCATCATCTGATCTTCTTGAAAACAAAAGGGGAGGGGGAAGGGGGAGAAGGTGATAAGACGCCATGAATTAGGGGGAAGAGGTTATAAAGATGAACAGAGATGAAGAGATATAAGAGGCAAGTAAGGTAAAATGCGGGTATAGTACAGTACATAAAAGAGGCCGAGCAAAGATCGCGGCCAACAGGCAAAGCAGTCTACTTTCCTCTTGTTCGCTACTGGTATCTGGTATTGAAGAAACAGGGAGGGAAACAAAACAAAAACATGGGCGACAAAAACACCAGTGCCAGAAAAACAAGTCAGTCAGTCACCTTCCTCTCTCTCGTTCACACCGTCTGGCCCGCTTATCTGGCTTTAGACTCGTACTCGCCCTCAGCCTCAGATTCCTGCTCTGGCAACGGGCCATACAGCTCCTTGTAACGTTCAGCCTCAACCAGCTTGCCCGCCACAGCTTCCAGAAGATCAGTAATAGGCGCCCGCAGATCGTCTAGTTCGCGTATCACGCCGCCGCCCATGGCCAGGTGTCGGATGGACAATGTCGTAATCGAGCTCTCGATGCGGCTGACCTGGTGGGCCATGAACGACAGCATAATGCTTTCTCCAAACTCACCACCCATCTGTCGGAAACGGTCCAGGATGGCCGTCTCCGGCTGGATGACAACCGTACGCGAGCTGTTCTCGAGACAGCTGCACAACATCTCCAGCCGCAGACTGACGTGCCATAGGGCCCAGATAATCTCTGGGTCAAACGACATTTGTGTGCCACGGACTGCCGACATTATAACAGCCTTGTTAGTTTGGGTCACCTCGGCCGCGTTGTTCTCACGGTCATGTGCCTGGTGGTACTCGATTCGTCCAGCCAAGCCGTGAGGATACAGCGAATAGATAACCTCCGGGTTCTCCAGGCCCTTGAGCTTGCGCTCACCCATCTCCTTGACCTCAAATCCTTGCGAGCTGAGGGAGCGGAGATCCTTGCGGATAGACGGAAGATATGTCTCATCGTCAAATGTATCTTCGTCATCGGCCGTCATGTTCGTATCTTCCTGGAACGCCTCGAGAGACCGTTGGATCTCCTGGATAAAGTCGGTACTAACAGTTATCTGGCCCCCATCAGCCACACCCGACACCCGGGCTGCCTTGTTGACCATGGGGCCAAAATAATCCATACGTCGGGTCACAGGGTCTGTCTCACTGACACATTCGCCATAGTGAATTCCCATACGCACCGATAGACCTTTGAATAACAACTCTTTGTTCTTGTTAAATACTGGCTGGCCAGTGAGTGAGTTGAGGACCTCGGCAGGCCAATTGACTTGGAGCAGTTGGTTTTGTACGGCAAAACACCACAGCAGGGCCGATGTAGCAGTGGGAAACGACACCATGAAGGCATCACCTTCAGTCTTGACCTCGTAACCACCAATACGCCGCAGTTGCCTTCGCATGACTTCATTGTGCAACTTAATAGCCGAACGCATAGCATTGGGGTACATTTCCCATAGCGTAGTCGAGTTCTTGATATCCGTAAACACGATAGCTACGGTTCCCGTAGGTGCAGGAATTTCAGCCTCCAAGCGCTGCAAGGTGGAGTCCAAAACATCGCCTTTAGCCTTGCGGGTCCGGCGAGAAGAAAGGAACTCGTCGGGAATGCCCGACAGATAGCGCGTCATACTCTGCCCGCGATGGAGGCGGGACCGTTCAACGCGGCGCTTAATGTCGGAGACGCTGAGCATCATCACCATCAACTTTCCTGTAGCACCATGGGCCATGGCAAGATCACGAAGTTTCTGGGATGCCAACATGAGATCATGACGCTCAGACCGGTAAATATCCACCACTAACTTAGGATCGAGATACTCCCAGAGATCGCGGGTAGCCATCAGCAGGACATCGTTATGCTCCGACAGTTGCACCTCGCTGATATGTGGAGCAGCCATTACAGACGGCATCAACTCGTGGTAGCCAAAAGCACGCGAAACTCCAAGAATGTCATTGAGCTTGCCGCTCCGAGACACCCAGCCACCAGCCTCACGAATCCGTCGCCTTTCCGTTTCCTCGGCAGGATCATGCTTGTGACTCAACATGCAGTAGTCATTGTCGCTGATTAGCATAGCCTGGACATCGCCCACATTGGCTACGTATAGCGTCGTGCCTTTCAAATAAGCAACAGTTGCTACAGCACCAGACTTGCGGTCTTCTGGTGTAAGGACCAGATTGGTGGCATTAGGGGAACGATGGGCAGTAACAGGCCTGTCTTCTGAATTCTGGATAGCAACATTGATAAGATCGCGGTTTAATGTCAAGAACGACCGTCGCAGAGCATCCGTAGGCGTATCCGTACCACGCTGGCTAAGCGCCTTGATCTCTGCCGTGAAGGTATTAGCAAAATTCTCGTGGAGATACTTGGTCAGCTTCGAACCACCCTGTGAAAGAGACTGGCCGTCAAACAAGCCCAGCAAAATCTCAGTATCAGAGCCGTTGAAGCGAGGAACCACCAGATCCATAGTGGACAAGTGCTCTGAGCGGCCCAGAGTATCGGCCATTCCATATGGCAGGTGACCGGCTTGGGAAGCCGAAGTTCTCACACGGCGGTCTTCACTTTGGTCAGGAACACGAGGCGCTGTCAACGTGACATCCATCAAGCCCAGAACGCGCAGATTTTTGAGAGTGCTAAAGTCGCTGTACGACTCGCGGTTTCCGGCATGCGAATATCCAGGTATCATAGGAGTCTGCTTAATCTCCATACGTTTGTTTCCAGACAGATTGAGGTAACGAAGTTCAGGGTTAAGGATCCAGTTCCAGTCGTACGGCACATTGGAGATATTGTACTTGAGCCAGTTGCTGCCGCAGTCTAGAACAGCCAGCTTGCGAGCGTTGGAAATATCTGCTGTAAGATTGGTGAACTTGTTGCCGTTAAGATACAGGAATTGCAGCACACTCGTGTCTCTATTTATATCATCGGCAGGCAGCGTAGTGAGCTCGTTACGAGACATGTACAGCTCTGTTATATGGGGCCATTTCTGAAGAGCGCGTTGCGGGATGTCGCCAATTTCGTTGTAGGACAAATTAAGGGACCGGAGTTCAGGAAGTAAGACAAGAGACTGGAAGACATCGTCATCAAGACGGTTGTCAGCCAAGCAAAGCGAGCGCAGAGACCCAGCAAATGTGTTTTCCTTGCGGGAATTGGTGCTGCTCGAATCCTTGCGTACCGTTACCGACGCGGGGAGAGTTGTTTGTGAAGGGTTGCTGGACATGACCTTGGTGTTGCGACCCTTGCCGTAAACAGAAACGACCGACCCTTTGCGGTCAGCACCAGGCGATACCGGTACCGCACCGACACTCAGCAGGGTGGAAGACGACTGGCTCGGTCTTCTAGACTCGTCCAATGTCTCCGAGCTGGGGAATGTTGTAAGGCTAGGTGGGCTGCCTGTCTTGAGGGATGGGGGTGGCATGTTTTCCTCGCCAAACGGCCGGGGCTGCTTCGAGGCAGGCTTGGGAAACGAGTCCAATACATTGGAGGAGACATTGAGCACTTCCAACTTATTAGCCCACCACAGCTCCATAGGAAGCTTCATCAGGTTGTTTGAATGGACATCCAGCACCTTTAATTCTGTTAAGCAGCCAATCTGAGGGGGAAGCTCCGATAGCCGGTTGCAAGAAATGCTCAGATGCTCTAGCCGACGAAGATTCGAGATCTGAGGGGAAAGCATGGACAAGAAATTCTTATCGGCAATCAGACTCTCCAGATTCGGCATAAATGCGAACGATTTATCAATGCTAGTCAGCTTGCCGTTGGACAGATTAAGAACCTTGAGTGTCATCACAGGCCCCTCGAGTTCAAAGATAGTCAAGGGGTTAGAGTTAAGACGCAGATTTCGCAGCATGGCAAAGGTTCCGCAGAACCGAGAAATTTGGTTGTGATCAGCCGAGAATATCTCAAGTCTAGGAAGCTCTGACAAAATGTCAATGTTGTCCAGCATGTTGTACTTGCAATCAAACTCTCGCAAGTTGTCCATTTCCTTAAAAGACGGTGGTAAGGGGTGACTCAAGCGGTTGTTGGTGATGAAGAAACGCTCTAGCATCTTGAGCTTGCCAATTTCTTCTGGAAGTTGTGCAATAGCATTGAAGCTGATGTCCAGGTCAAGCAGGCTTTCAAGGTCACAGATGAACTTGGGAAATTTATCGATGAAATTAGACGACAAGTTAAGATAGCGGAGAACCTTATATGTATCAAAGTATGGAGGCAGGGATGTAAGTCGGTTGTTGGCAAAGCTCATCTTGAGCAGACCTGTCAGCTCCTCAAGCTCGGCACCTTCTAGTGTTTCAATAAAGTTGTTGGCGGCATCGAGGAAAGCAAGCTTGACGGCTCGGCTGAAGCTGAGGGGGAGGCGCCGCACTTCATTGTTATTATACTTGATGTCTCGCAGTTGGTGACACGCGGATATAAAGTCTCGGGGAATATCCAGCGCGAGATTTCGCGAAAGGTTGAGAGACAGAATGTCATCTGTTCGCTTGAATAAGGGGATTGGAATGGTAGCAATGTTTCTACCAGAAAGATCAATGTGAGCCGGCTTAGTGATTCTAGTCAGGGCGGGATCAATGCCTGCCTTTGAGAACAGAGGATCGATGCTGGAGAGAAACATAAAGCGGCAAAGATAGCTGTTGTCCCCTCTGCCGATATCAGGAATACGGTCCTGTTCCTTGTATCCAGCCTGCTCCAACAGACGCTTTTGCAGAGCTAGAGGTCTTTCTGATGGTTTGAGGATTCGGAAAAGATCATGTGTCTTCAACACAATGTGGTAGTTGTCGGAGCTATCAGCACCATACATTTTTCTTATGAGTTGCCCAATGACGTCAGAAACAGTAGCACTTAGTGGTGAGGAGATGGTAGCAAAGGTGCCATCGCCACGGAAAATGCGGATGCAGTAGGAAACAACCTTTTCCTCTGTGCGGTAAGGGCGTCCCATTTCATCTGTATCAATGCCTTCCGCTGATGCGTCGCCTGTTGAACGTCGCACTCTCCAGCTATCAGGCGCATTCCAGGAGCCTATCGGCTCTTCAAATGACCCAATAGATCCATTGGTGGGACGACGCAAGACTTCACTACGAGGGAAACTATCATTTCGAGATGCAAGGTTGGCTACTTCTGGTGTAATAACGCCACTCATGTCGCCGAGATTTGTATCAAGGAAAAATGCAGTGCCCTTTTTGTCAGTCGGCCCAATCGACTCTTCGTCATAGGTCCGGGCCGTGCGCGGCCGTTTTGCAAAGGGAAACTTATTAGAAAATGCCGTTTGCTGCCGCTGTTTAGTATCGGGACCCTCGAAAACGTCCGTGTTAGAGAAGACGGTGGTGCTGCTAGCTAATGATGGAGTGTAGTAGCTAGAAGCGTAGCCCGGTGAAACCTGCGCTCGGGAGATTTCTTGTCGCGAAGGCTTGTGCGTCATGGAGCGTGAAGAGCTTGACTGGATCAGGCGGCTACCTGAGGGCGAGCCCGAGTCTTTGTCCTCTTTGCTCTTGCCATGGATGAGCCGCCTAAAGACGCCTCCTCGTTTGCTATGGTTGTTATTTGGTGATGACGGGCCATCGCGACTAACAGTCTGCCCTGGCGCAGGGCTCTGAGCACGACTCTTGCTAGAATAAAGGGTTGTAGCGGAGCCACCACGATCCCTGTGGGACCGGTCACGAGAGCCCTGTGAGCCGGTTGCCAACTGCTCATCTCGACTGGTGGTTGTTCTAAGCGCACGAGGGTCGTCATTGCTCTTGTTGTGGCGATGGCTATGGCTCATTATTGTGGAAGGGCCGGACCGGTTCGAAGAGGAGGTTTTTGGGGGTGCCTGAACTGAGCCATCTGACATGTATCTATCGCGGTCAGGGCCAGCCATGACATCGCGGACAGGTGCTTCCCCGTATCGAGCAATATCCTATTATATACCACATTAGCCGAAATTCCAAGACAGAGACAGACAAACAGTATGAGCCTAGAAGAGTATTACATCTTGGTCTTGATACAAAAAAGGCACCACTTCGGGCGCAGGAACCGGCGTCCGCGGCCTAGAGGACGAGGGTGAAGCGTCACGCGTGTGGTCTGTTGCATTTGAGTGGTTGCGATCGCGATGCCCGCGAGATTGGCTGAACGAGCGAGATCGGGCATCTCGGCCGGATGACGCAGGTGCTTCGAAGCTATCTCGCCCAGGAAACTCCTCACCGAAGAACCCTTGCAGCTTTTTGAGTCCCCCGCGATTCATGCCAGAGCCCTGGCTACTAGCAGTTGCAACACTCGCTTGTGAAGGTCGTCGATGGGTGTCATAAAAGTCATCAGGAGAGTCCCGGCCATTGTGAGCACCAGAGCTGATAGAGACCTGGTCGGCTCTCAAGGAGTTGCGAAAGCCCGGAGACAATTGCGAGGTGGTAGAGATATTGTCACTGGAATCGTTAAGAAAGCTTGTAGTCAAGCCGTTGTTTGGCCCTGGGGCCACATTGCTGGGAGGAGACATCCACGGAGGAATCTGCGAAGATGAGTCAGGAATAGCAGTCGGGGGGTTGTGCTGTATTTGGGGGATGCTCGAGAATGAGCTCTGGTGTGTTGGCATAGCAAGATGGTGGTCAGTGCCAGAAGTGTCTTGTGAAGAGGGGTCTCGTCGATAAGCGCCAGAGCTGGCTACTTTTTGCAGAGAGTTGCGGTTTGAGCCAGCCTGTGTGATGGAAGCAGGCGAATGGACTAAGCTGGAGGCATGGGCGGTGGTGGGTGATATTTGCTGCTCATCGTTGACGAATGTCGCACTATAAGTCTCAGTTAGTGAGAGGCCGGCCGGGGCAGAGGTTGTGAAGAGTTGGAGTGATTGCGTTCAAGTACAGGGGGCAAAAGAAGAAAGAGACTGGAAGCAACGAAAGGAGCACAAAGTAGCGAGCCGCTGTTCGCCTTGGTATAACTATTTTGAAGGTGAAGGGGGGTGGTTTGAAAGCAAGCCAAGGTGTAAGGAGAAGCAGACAAACAAATACGTTTGCGGGCGATCATCAGCAACAGCAGAAGGAGTACAGTGTCGTAAAAGAAGGCGTCAGCCAAAACAGCTAAGCAATGCTACTTTGGCGTAGTGCAGTAATCGGTTATGCTATGTTTGACCAAAGCCCAATCTGAACCTGGACCAATCATGCTACCAAGCACCAGCGTGGTGTTTTTTTGGCGTTTTGTTTTTTTTTTTTTTGGGGGGGGGGGCTATTTTGGACTTCCATCGTGGTGCAAGCAGACTGGCTGTTCTTTATACTTGCTTACCTTTCGGTGTTGAGACGAGTCGGCTGAGGTCTCCTGGTTGACGGCTGGCGAACAGTAGACGTAGATGATTTTGTGCTGTCAGTGCTGGCACTGCTTGAAGTAATAGAGCTGAAGCGCAGATGCGCATCGTGCCTCGGCATGGTGACGGGCATTTATTGCAAAGGGAGCATCAACAAGAGCAAACGAGCCATGTGATGGGAGCAGCAGAAGAAGGGGAGAGGACAGGATATCTCGTGTTGTAATGTGCGATTTGGTTCGAGGCTTTCCTAATGCTGCGCGATGACTGTTTGCCGGAGGAAAATCGAGACTTTGGTCCGACTTTGGAAGCCCATGAAGATGTCGAAAGGGGTAGAGAAAGCGCAGTTGAGTCGATTGTCAAAGTCTATTCGAAGGCGTGTGAAGATCGACCCGTTATCAGGGTAGCGGGCGAGGCCTTGGTCAAGGTTCTTCGTCGATTCGTCGTTGGAGCCCTTCCAGGAGCCTTCAAGGAGCCTTCAAGGAACTTGCAGGCTGAGTAGTGGACAAGTGATTGACAGCTTTCGTGTTGCTGCCCACTTAATTGCCAATCGGTCGGCCTTTCGGTGGATTATCATATAATGTAGCCTGTTCAAGCTAGGGATGATCCAATGCAGAAGACGATCGATTTGTGGGCTGTTTTATTGGACTGAGTATAGCAGATTAAAAACAGCCGAACACGCAGTAGGGGAGTGGAAAGTGGAAAGGAAAGGGAGGACAACAGCCAGTACAATGCAAAGCTAGGAAGCCAAAAAGCAAGGACGCTGGGCTGTCAAGTTTGAAGCCGGCAACTTAGTATGGGAAGGATCTGGAGCGTGGATAGGAGGATTGATCGATTTCAGAGTGGCCAAAAAAGAAGAGCAAGCGACCCACACAGGGCAAAGGCGAGAGAGAGAACAGGAGCAAGAGCAATGGCGTCCAAGGGCTAGGCTAGGTAGGGTAGGGCCTTCGTCCTCCTTGTCTTGTGTTTTTGGCGGCGCTGTGTGGGCATCCAGCGGTCGTAGTGTGCTGCTGCTATCAGAAAAATATCAGGGACGCAAGGCTAAGCAGGCAGCGCTACAGCGGCAGTTTAGTGGAGTTTAGGAAAGATAGCAGCTTCCAGGCAGGGCAGGGATTTTTTCCAGGCCCTAAACAGCGAGTACTAGCATTGTAGCCAGGCAAATTGCTTCAAGGAAAAAGAAGGGGCGGCGACGAACGAGGCGAACGAGACGAGAACAGACGAACGAGATGAGAAGAGACGAACAAGACGACAGGAGACAAACAAGACGACAAGAGACAAACAAGACGAACGAGACGACACGAGACAAGACCAGGAGCGCCCGAAGAGAAGCCATCTGCTTCGTCTTGTCAAGATGCACCAGCGTCGTATACGATTCATCACGTCCATTCAATCGGCAGCCTACCACACATTGCACATGCTCCTTGTGCTGCCGCACTTGGACACAAATGTATTTGTACATGTACGTGTACATATAGTACCACACATATCGACATCGCACATGTCCGCACGCCGTATACCATACACCACACATCCATCTATACATCTGCGCATCTACACATCTACCATCTACACGCACCACACACCCACACCTGCAGATACTGCATCTCTGTTGCGTGCGTACAGGTGGCAAAAACGGTCGCGATACAGCTACAGCTCGGCACAGGAACAACTATGTAATCGTAGCCAAGTACATGTCGCTAACTTAATTTGCAACCAACCCACATATGTATGTACTGCGCTGTCTGCACGGGCACAGGATCTGTCCTCCCCC
>NETT01000325.1:0-26204 GCA_003449175.1 Ceratocystis smalleyi
TTTTTTTTTTCTTCTTTCTTTTCGTCCACCCTACAGGCACCCATATTTCTGTTTCCTTCCCTGCCCTGTCTTCGCCCCTACCATTCTCAATCTGCCGCTGACCAATCCCGAAAGAAGTCACAGAGTCACAGAGCGAGACAAGATCAAGCAAATATAGAGGGAAGCCAGGGGAGGGGAGGGGAGAGAAGAAGAGAAGAAGAGGGAATAAAAAGGCAGTTGCTTGCCGAACAAAGAGACAAGCGGGCACGGATCGGCGTTCTTTCTGTCTTTTGCCTCAGCTTTCCTCTGATTTTTGTTCGTTCCTTCCTGGCAGAATTCTTCTGGTTGTTCTATTTGTTTTCTTTATGTTTAAAGAAAGAAACTGCACCGAGGTTTTATCGCGTTTGCCTTTCCGGCGAAAGCAAGTAGGATGATGAGTAAAAAATGAGGCAACTGCAGGAATAATTGCCGAATCAAGAAACCCTACTACGTTCATTGGCCTAACCCTTTTTCCTTCAACATCTACGCTCTCACACTGTCTTGGCACTGCTCCTTTAACATGCTACCCATAAGCGATTGACAGTGCAATATTGGCTAGTGTATTTACTGTATGCGAAAGCTAAACTCTTTTCTCCCACGCTCTTTTTTTTCTTGGCTGAGTGAGGCAGTGCTGAGCCGCTGGATTCGCTTTGGAGAAGAGAGAGGGGGAGGGGTGCAAGAAAGGCCGGCGTGGGCAAATTCAATGGTCCAGGCTTGATTGATCTCTGGGCCTTGGTGAAAGAGGGGACAGGATGATGCGGAGCAGGAAGAACACAAGAACCACGAAGAAGACGGGCCAATAAGGAAAGGCTCGACTCAATGCGGAGGTTTTCATGGCTGCATTGCGACTGTAGAGGGCAGAGGGTGAGAGGAGAAGGGGCTGCCTAATCCAGGCTGTCGGCAATACCAGCCCAGTAACAGCAAGAAGGCCGCATCGTGCGGTCTATCGCTATTATTCTGCCGAGTATTTTCTCGAATATGGCAAAAGAGGCAGCCCACCATAGTCATGCCTCCTTGTTCATTGTTGCGTCGCTTTTTTGCCTATTCCTTGTCCGTCTGTGTAAGTCCCTCTTTGCCATTCGAATGACGCAGGGAATGCAGGGGTGGTCGGGGGCCAAGGGCCAAGGATTATGGCCAGGCCAGGGCCATACGGGACAAGAACAAGACAGGCAGGTCAGGTCAGGACAGGACAGCAAAGCAGGCTGTGTAAATGTCTTCGAACTTGCCTATTTTCTCAACCCGACTTTTTTTTTGTAATTTCTTTTTCCCCCCCTCGTGTTGAGGCGGGGGAGTCTGAGAGCTGAGGAGCAGCCTGTTACTCAAGCGCCTGTCCTTTTCTCTCGGTTCTTCACTACTGCAATAGCGGAATGAATAGGAGAAGACATGGCAAGACAGATCAGATCTACAAGGAAAACATCAAAGAACAGTAAAGAAGAGGCGAAGGGGCGGACGGCTGGAATATCAACATCTTGTTAATTCCAAATATCCTGCTGGTCGCCCAGACATGGAAAAAGCCAAAACACAGCCAAGCAATTTCCCGACCTAACCCTTCTCGCCTCTTACTATTGCTGCCTGCCTGATTGTGCCTGTCTTCGTTGTCTTCAGTGGCTTGGCTCTGTTTTCATTACAGCCTAGCTAAGGCGAGGGCCAAGACCAGGTCGGCTTGGCGATTTACCCAACATTCAACACACGCCTCTGTCCCCCTCATGTCTACCCTTCCTCCTGCACATCTGCATATTTTTAAATCTGGTTGTCTTTTTGCTTTGCCTCGGCTTCCTGGCCATTGTTTTCCTCGCCCTCCGTTACCCGTTCCCAGTATCTAATCTTCCGATGTTCCGCACCGTGTTAATATAACTATTTTTTGTTTTTGTTTTAGCTTGGACCGTCTTGGCCATTTCCCAGCAACGACCCATGTTATTCTCCCATCGCATCTTTTCTTTTGCTTCCCCCGCTTGTCCAAAGAAGTCACCTCGGCATTACAGCAACAAACTTCCCGTCTTACCTTGCTCCCACTCTTTAACAAAGATCAAGCTGCATTCAATAAATCGTACATTATCTAATGCTTGTTGGTTGACCCTTCCTAATAAATCTGGCGTAACACAAGGGCCAACCCCCCCGGCCCGTGTAACATTACTATCACAACTTACCTTCAACCTATCAATCTATCAACTCCAACAGGCGCGTGCCTCTTTGGCTACCTGTCTCCCCGTTCTATTCTCTCGCATTGCATATACATTCTGTGCATTTTTGACGTGATTCTTAACATGGCACAACACACCATCACTACCAGAATCGACGCATGCTTGCGTAACAGTCCACAGAACAGCAGCAGCAGCAGCAGCAGCAGCACAAAACCCGGCTTGTAGTATGCACTCTGCTCTCCACACACTTATGTGCTATACCTGTTCTCGCCGCATTCTCTATTAATTCGTCCGGCAAACGGCACCTCCCCAGTGCAATTGACAAAGCTGCACCCGCGCGATGTCCTGTTTCTTTCGGATGTGACTTGGCGCATGTCCCTGGGTTCTTGCCATCTTTCATCGATTTGATCACCTGGCGTATGCATACACAACAGCAAAACACAAACTCTGCCCTCTTACAGGACCACACGCACTTGGGGTTACCTCGCCTCACCTAGCTTCTACCCCCACCCGATCTCGGCGAGGCCTCCGCTTCCACTACCGATGCAGTGCGAGGACGCATCGAAAACGGCACAAGACACTGAAATAAACAGAACAAGAAACGACGAGAAGCAAGCATTGTGTTCTACGTAAAATAGGAATTCTGGACATACATTCTACATTCCCGTCGTCGAGCAATAGTACAAAAAAAAAAAAAAGCCAAAGTTTTGCCCCGTCTCCATTCAATGAAAAAGGCAACATGACGTAACGCAATTGTGCGGGGAAGAAATAAAATAAACAGTAACAAAACAAGTAGATCAACGCCAGGTTCGCCAGTCCCCAGTTGGTCTCGAGATCCAACATAGATGCTATACAAATCACAGAATAAAAAAAACATGAACATGACTACCTCCGCCCACCCCCCGCGCAGTTCCTCCGGCCAGACTCTACCAAGCCAGCAGCCAGGGCCATCTCTTATATCATATGTTTCGCGACATTAACTTCATCACCTGTCCAAAGCTTAAAAGGACGGTGCCGGCCAGTGGATGGATGTGCATTCACCCTCGTTGTCGATGAAATTCTGAATGCGTGACAGGTTCCAGCCACTAACCCATCGGCCCTGGTCGTCGTCATGGTGTGGCCGGCCCAGTCGGAACGAGCGCGAGAATGAGCACAGGCCGTTGTGGAAACGCCACTGGAAGCAGTCGCTTAAGCTATCGCAAGCTGTCTTGCAGTTCTCGACCGAGTGGTAGGCTTCGCGAAGGGGGGGAGTCATATCCTCGTCCTTCGGGATACGGCTGATTTCCCAGTCCTGCCACTTGTGAGTGCGCTCATCATCCTTGTCAAACAGCATGATATCATCACTCATGTTGTCCCAAATGTCGATGCGCTCCTTGACTCGAGGAGCAACAAACTTGGTGTAGATGTCCTTGATGAGCATAGGCTTGTTCTTAACGTCGTCGGTAGTATTGTACTGAGAGCTCTCAAAGTCCCAGAAGGTTGCCACCTCCTCGCTGTTCATATGGTGCATGGTAACGATGGGGTGGCACCACTGCGATCTGCTGAAGGCCATGGTGTAAGGCTTGTCGCCATTGATGGTAGGCCACTAGAAAGCTGTTAGCAAAATTCACTCGACATTGCTTTTCAAGTCCTGGTATTTGAACTGCCGGAGACAGCGGTAAAAAATCATGGGAAACGGGAAGAAAAGAAAAAAAAAAAAAAAAGGCTTACCATCTGCTGAATATCAAGACCAACCTTGTCCTTGATTGACTGCGCAAACATGTAATCACCGCAGCACACAGACTTGACGGGCACATCGTAGGCATTAGCGACACCGGGGTGCTTGCCGACGAATTCCTCCATGGCAGCCTTGGACAGCAGGTAGCCACTACCACCGTGGCCGAATGGGAAGCTGCCGAGCAGAGCGACATTGCCCAGGTACTGAGGACGCTTAGGATCCAATGTCTTGAGCCACTGCATCAGAGTGGGCCACATGACGTAGGTGTCGGCGTCAATGGTCATGTACCAATCGTAGTTGGGGCGCATGGCCCAAACCTTTTCGGCAATGTGAATATTCTTGTACTTGTCGAGGTTCCATCCATCAGATGCACCGTTGTGGCTGCCGCTCTGGTCGGCGTTGCATGTGTCCTGATCAATGACACACTGCTGCTGGCGGCGGTACAAATCGAAGTCGGGGTTTTCGTCCATGGCTTCTTGCAGAACGGTGTCCAGGGCATTGCGCACATGAAAGCCCGAAATGGTCTGCTCCATATCGGAGTAGATAAAGTACTCGGGAATGCAGCGCAGCACAGTCAGCAGCTGGGTAGGGATTCGGCTGAAGGATTCAGTAGCACCCGTCTTCATAATAATAAGGATGTTGCTGGTATCGGGGAAGTGGTCACAGATGGGGTCCAGACGGCGCGCCGGCTGGTCTAGGTTCTGGGGAATGAGCGCACTCTCGGTAGCGACAGGACTAGCGGCGGCAGCGGATGTAGCATGGTTGGCACCATTGTGGTTTCCATTGTTAGTAGCCTGGGGCTTTTGCTCGTGAGTCGGATGGGTTTCGGGAGTTCCGTCTTGTGGTTGCTGGTGAGCCGGTGCTGCAGCAGAGCTCTCGGCAAGGTTGCTAGGGATAAAGCTGTTGGGAGCGAGAGTGAATCCCATAAGCATTATGACCAGCAAAACCATGACCATGACTCTTCTCCGAGAAAGCATCAGGAGAACGGTGCGTGGCATAGCCGGAAGGCTATCCGCTGACAGGCCCATGGTGAAAAGTATTCAATGATCCGAAGAAGGCGTAGGTAACTATGGAAGAGCGGAGGGAAAATCTACTGTGGAAAACGACGCCAGTGTATATACCGATAAAAAAAAATAAAAGGCAAAAGAAAAAACGGGACAGCGAGAATCGCCAAAGTGTTTGCAACACGCACAACACCAAGCAAAAGAAGGTGGAGAAAAGAAGGATAGCAGAACAGGAAAGACGATGAAGAAAAGAAGCACGCGGATCAAAGTAGAAATCAGAAGACCAAGCTCAGTCAAGAGGTCGGTTCACTTTCGTCTTATAGCTAAGTTTTAGCTTTCCAAAGCCCCAGTCTTTCCACACCCAGTCTTGGGATGGGATGTAGAAGAGAAAGAGAGAAGATAGGGGAAAGCACAGCTAAACGCTAACAGGGCAGGGAAAGACAGGGGAAATTAACGTCCCAAAATAGCCAGACAACAAAAAACAGCCATAGAGAATGAGAGCTGTGCAAGGGCCCCATTCATTCAAAACAAGGGGCGTGGATCTGAGAACAGATCGGGGAAGCAAGGAAAAAGAAGCGCAAATAAGTGAATCGTGCGGAAAATCGGAGTTGGGAGAAAACATGGGCAAAGCCATCTACGAACGGCCAGTACAGCAAGCCCTGTGCCTTTTCTTTTTTCTGCCGGCTGGGTCAGGGCCCAGTTGGTGATTGACGAAGGCGGTCTACAGTCATGAGGGAGGGCACAGCTGAGCAGAAACAGGAAGGAGAAGAGGCCACAAACACAATTTCACGAAATTTGAAAGCAGCAAGAACCCGGAAAACGAGCACAGAAAGATCGAGGCCAAAACGGAACAGCGTATTTGCCTCCGTGCACCCTCTAGCAGGGGGACTGGACAAGAAGACAAACCGGCTGCTCGTATAGGCCGGCTCTAGAACAAAAAAAGAATAGCCAGCCGCAAGCCCTGGATGCGACGGAGCAGGTACAGTTGAAATAGGGCACGAGGGGACGGCATGCAGCGGCAAATAGTGGGGGTATGCCTTAAAGCAAGAGTCTGCAGCAGATGTGAAGCCCGAAGCAAGACATAGCTGCAGCACTAGCTGCTAGTCTCTGCTAGCTTGTAGTAGCACAAAACACGTTTTAATAGAGGCGTTGTCTAGCGGGAGAGGCTTTGAACATCAAGAACATGACGGATACAACAGACAGCAAAGCAAAGCAGCAAGCAGGTCAAAAGAGAGGAAAGGACCAAAGCGAGCCCCTGAAAACAGAAGGAAAGGATCAGCAACAGCATGTAACCTGGCCAAGCATGGTCCGTCCCATCTTCTCAGTAGTACGCATCTCCTCCTTTTGTCTCATGTTTTGTGTGCTTGTGTGCATGCATGCAGAGGGAGAGAGGGAGAGATATGGATAATATGCTGCCATGTGAGTGCTGGCTGGCTGGCTAGCTGGCTGGCTGGCTGGTTTTTCTTCTCTTCAGACCGCCTCTATGTGTAGGGCTACCCTAGGTTTGCTACGTATTACAGGGCAAGATAGAACTAAGAGCAGGCAAACGAGACAGGCGATTAAGAAAAGGAAAAAGGAAAAAAACCAAAACCAAAACCAAAAAAGCTTGCATAGACAGACAGTCAAGGCACGAAACGACAAACGGCTGCTTATGTGGCAAGGTTGCTGTCAGACTGTCGTTTCAATTTATCTTCATGTTTACGCCGGCCTGCATCAGCTCGAGTTCCGCAGGCCAAGAGCAAAGACAACGGGGCGCCTGGGTGGAGTTGGATTACGCGACGGCGGCACAGGTTGCCAGAGACATAGAGCATGAAGAAAAAATCGTAGCGGGCGGACGAAAGGGAGGAGACAAGGACAAAGAATGCGAAAACACAGGTGGGTGGTGTCGCAGCGTTGTATTTTGTCTGAGACTAACCTGCTTCTGCTTCTTGAGCCTCCTCCGCCGTCTCTGCCGTGGCCGCCGGTGGGTAGATCGGGGCTGAGTAGATCGGCACGGATCTAAGTAATATCTTGGGCGGAATACCGTAGCGATGCGGGCAAGACGAGTCATGGCCTGATTGTGAGATACGCATGGGTATGCATCTGCGTAAATAGGGGCCTATGTACCTGCAACGTTGCCCTGACCTGCATTCTATAATGACATAGCCGGTAGCAAAGCTACAACACCCTGGATTTTGCGCTGCATTGACCTAACCAGTGAAGCTCGGTGCAGCCTCTTTCTTGTTCAAGAACATGAAACACTACAAACCATAGCTCTTCTTCTTGCAAGGGGGGCTTAAATTTCCCGACAAAAGAGAGATGGCCGAGTTTGATCTGCGTTTCCAATATTGACTGGCATCCGCTAGATAGCAGACGAGACTACAGTAGTGGAGGCTCTAGGTCCTTGGTCCTTTATACCGCCACACATGCTGTATTGTATGGTTTCTCAGCGAACTTGCGCTCATTCTGTACCCAAAAGATCGGTGATCCCATCCCACAAAGCGAACAACCAATTGATGACATGGCACAATACCCTCTGTTGGCCACTTTACTTGGACGAACACACACCGCCACACCACTCATTTGCGCCGAAGCAGCAGCACCAGTGCATGCCTATGTATGTATATCTTGCTATTTGCAGATCAAGTTGGGTAGGTATGTGTACAAGGAACTACTGTTTAAGATCGAGCTTGGATTTGAGAGAACGGGCAAGCGAGACGATAACACAGCCAAATGACAATGTCCGTTGACACCGGCCGTGCCAAGTGAGGAATCAACGTAGAACTCGAAAGAAACACAACTCAGAACATTGGCAGTTTACACTCTTGCCTCAGACCTTATCTATATGGAGACCAGTGCTTCTTGGGATAGGGGAAGGGGAAGGCCGAGTAGAAAGGGGAACAAGCCGTGGATCGCCAAGTCTAGGAATCTTGCGTGCTGATTATGTGTTTTTTCTTTCTTGTACTCCTTATTCCTTGTTCCTTGTTCCTCATTTTCTTTTTTCCCTTTCAACATGCAGAACATACGAAACACAACACTGCAATGCTCCCTATTATCCAAGACAGCCACTCGGTTGAAAGAAATAGCAAGAGGTACTACTCGCTCAGGCATAGGAAAGGGGCTCCAGAACGGTCCTTTAGAAATATATTGCATGATGAGAGACCTGATTTTCCCTTAGGGCACATAAACATCCTCCAATCACTATCTTCAAAAAGCCCACACACCTTTCTACCACTACATCATCTAAGAACAAAGGTCTTGGTGGCTTTCCTTTCCTTAAAACCCGCAGCGCGTGCCATCACAGCGAGCTGCAAAGCCAGCCAGCGTGTAGGACAGCCTTATAGACCTGGACCTAACCGACCTAGTCCAGAAACCTATTGATTTCCACTTTGTGGGATCATCCTCTGATCACCTCCATCCTCCTGAGTCCCTGAAATCCTGAAATCCTGAATCATAGCCAGTCCTTACTTCGCTGTCCGTGCTTTTGTTCTAGCTTCTTGTTGGCTGTGGCTTCTTGGCTGTGGATTCCTCCTTGCCATCGATTCTCCGCTTGGCTCGTTCTCTAGCATTCTTCGTTCTCCCCGGCCTGGTCTCAGGCCTCTGTATTCTGCCTCAATGCTTGTAGACTGGGGCCAGGATGGAAGCTAACGCATTATTGTCGGTGCACGGCGCCCCCAATTCGTGCTGTTGTTTGTTGTCTTTCTTGGCATTATGTGGATTTGTGACTCGATTGGGATCCCCTTATTCAAATTGCAACGTGGTGAGTATTCTATGCATTTCATATCGTATTAGCATAACCAAGATTGCATTGCCATATACGCAGTACAGTAAACACGACGAAAAGAAAATCTTAATGCTGTAAATATTCCATGTCTAAGCGACGAACACACCCTGGCTGTTATCTCTTGTCCCCCCGTCCTTCAAGGGGGCATGCCCCGCCCCCTATTAGGCTCACCGCCCTGAAAGCTCAACTCCGCTACGAATCACACCGACCAAGGCGCCTGTCTGGATCGCCTCGTTCGCACCGCCGGCAATACGGTACTCAACGTCTGCTAGTCCATCCAGCCACGTAATCATGGCCTCGGGGGCTACCTCCAGCTTAGTCAGCTCGTCAGCCAGTGCCGTGACAATGTCAGCCAGTGCCAGGCCTTGCGTCGTTTTGATGGCGTTGATAGTGGTTAGGCATGCCGTCACATCGGCTGTGCCGAGCAGTGTGTCAACAATCTCGCGAATTGCGTTGGGTGGTGGTGCTGCTATGCATGTGTAGATTGTGTCGGTAGTGATCAACTCGCGTTCAATATCCTTTTCGGCAATCTTGGGGCCGCTGCGTGGCTGGAGAGGGGCACCTGTGAAAAGAGGCAACAGACAAAAGCCGTCAGTATAATCTGGGTTACGTACTATCCATACCTGTGCGAAAGAGGTGCCATGACATGAGTCTGTATTTGCTCCCAACGTCGGTTGCTCTATACCCATTTATAACACCCCAGTTCAGCCTGGACTCTGACTTACTTGATGCATGGCACGCCTGGAGCACATTTAGTGCTCGGCGCATATCACCTTTGCTGAGCTTGACTAATGCCTCGACAGCCTCAGGCCGGATTTTGACATCCTCCTCCTCTACCACTTTGTCCACCAGTAGCTTGATATCTGCCTCCTTGAGCGGGCTGAAGCGGAAGCGTGTGCAGCGCGAGAGCAGCGCGGGTGAGAGTTTGTGTGCGTAGTTGGCGATGATGCAGAAGCGAGTATTGGTTGTATACTTTTCCATGATGCGGCGCAGGGCCATTTGCGCCGTGTTGGTCATGGCGTCAGCTTCGTCGAGGATAATAAGTTTGTAGCCCGCCATGCCACGGGATGCCCCGCCGCTGTTATTGGAGGTGCTGCCCATGTTGAAGATTTGCTTTGTTGAAGCGAAGGTCTTGATCTGCTCACGCACCACATCAATGCCTCTGTCGTCGGAAGCGTTAAGTTCTAGCACCATCTGCCGCATGTTGTCGCTGCCATATATCCTCCGCGCTAAAGCTAGGATTGTGGATGTCTTTCCCGTTCCGGGCGGCCCATAGAGAAGTAGGTGCGGTAGGCGGTTGGTCTCGACAAACTTGTTGATTGTAGCCAGGATATCGTGGTGGCCGGAGACGTCACTTAAGGATGCGGGGCGGAACTTTTCAACCCTATGTAACAGTTAGTTAGAGCTGGCACTGCTTGTGAGTAGCAGGGCCGGCAAACTAGTCTTACTCACCATGGAAGACTATCTTGAGCTTCTACTGGGAGATTGGCTGCACTGCGTTTTCCCTTGGGAGCATCGGCGTGGAAGCTCACGGCCGGGACATCGATATCCATCTCATCGTCAGACATGGCGCCTAACGAGTAGCAATTATGGGGAAGAAAGACACAGTGAAGCGTTATACAGATAGGGAACAGAAGCAGGCCCTTCAGGGGCAGAATAGAAACGTTGTAGTAGAGCTGCTTGCCACTGTGTAGACAGTGCAACCGAGACCCTAGCTAGAGGCATCGCGAAGGGCTAAATTCAACGACGCGTGCAGCGCGCCTGACGAGGCTACATCTATTTAAACCCCTGTTAAAAAACGAGAAATACAACGTGCTGGCGACAAGGCTGACAAAAGTTGATAGAGTCTTTTGCTAGGGTTATATATACGTAGGGTTTTCCCAAGAACTTTGACGTCAATATTTTCTCTCTTGTGCTTTACAGACCTTCAACACTGTTTTTGTTTGTTCTGAAAGTTTCTTTGTCATTCTTTGTTACTCTGTGTGGATATAAATGTAACAACCGCAGTCGTTCCAGCGCGGAAAAACGACTTATTATTGCGTACTGGCATATTCTCTGCCTATAGTCCCTTCGCCCTTCTCATAGCCATGGCTACGGACACATCCGAGTCTACTTCCGCCGCCGGGGCTGCCATAACTGCAGCAGTAGTGTCGAATGCTGCTGCCCTACGGACAAGTCTTCTCCGAGCCAGTTTCAACCTGCGAAAAACGCCAGCTACACACAACAGCGCCAGTGGATCCAACAAACAGTCCAAGTACGCTGAAAAGGTGCGTGCTGCCGAGACCGAGGATTTGCGCCATCTGCCACAGCACAATTCCGGTATTGGCTGCAAGCCGGACGATAAGGTGCTGCAGGCCCAACGCGCCGACCAGGATTTGCGCCGAAAGCTGCAGCTGGGCAGGAAGAGAGGCGCAGATGTCGCAGTGCTGGGTGCTGAGAGCAGTGATGACGAGGAGGGACGAAGTGCTTTGGGCAGGTCAAAAAGGGCGAGAAAGACTGGTAAAGAAAACAAGACACCAGTGCCGGAGGAAAAGACTGATGGGGTTGTCTCTGCGGACATAGGGGGCGTGGTGGAAAAGTCTGGCAGGACCAAGAAGAATAAGAAGAAAAAGAAAAGCAAGGCGGCCATGGAGGCTGCATAGGTACGAGGGCCTATGGCCAAGGTTTGATGCGGGGCGTTATGGGAGTTCAAAATGATTTGTATAATATAGCTAGCTACTGGCGATCCTAACAAGACACATAATCTTGGACATGAATTCAGGGTCTTTTGTTAGTCATCTTCCATCAAGGCCGCTAGCTCAGCCTCTTCCTCTGCCGTGAGAAGCTCTTTCTCTTCTTGGTTTTCTTCCGCCGCCTCAGCTGCGATGTCCTTTTGCATTTCCTCAACCAGCTGGTCTAGCTCCTTGCGTTCTAGTGGCCAAACTCTGACGGTACCATCAATGCTCGTACTGCAGACCTTCTGGCTGAGATCGCGCGGGTCCGTGATGAGAAGCAACTCTGTCACCTCATCGTAGTGACCGTACAGTACATAAGCCAGTTTACCTGACGCCTTGTCCCAGATCTTGATATCCTCATCACGCCCGGCTGTGACGACCCACGACTCTGTGACAACGACAGCACGCACGTGGTCGCCGTGCGTAATGACATCATCTGGCGTGAAGCTGCGTGCACGCGAAAGGCACTTGGCCGTGCCGTCAGCGCTGGCTGTCCAGAGATCTAGCTCATCGTCGCCGCTGGCCGTGGCAAAGTGCAGGCGGTAAACGCCGGTCTCGTGCACGCAGATAGTTGGACGTTCCTCTGGATTGGCAGTGCCGTGGTGCTGCTCGCGAATTTTCTCGTATGACGACAAGCGGATGCGCCACCGCCGGATATGCGGGTCACTCCCAGCAGAAACAACGACAGCTTCGGAGGCAGTGGTCAAGGCTGGGTCGACGACTAGGTGCTGCAGAGAGCCCATGGCTACAGCCGAGTCTTGAATGGTGTACAGCTGGGCGCCGGTTTGGGCATTCCACACGATCAGCTTTTTGTCGGCGCCGCCGCTGACGAGCACATCAACGCCATCAAGTTTGGCCCAGGTGAGGGCCTTGACAAAGTCAGTGTGGCCTAGTAGGGGCTTGCCCACGGGCTTGGATGTGGCAATATCCCATTGATAGATGGCCTTGTCCCACGACCCTGCTGCTATGATGGTCTTGGTGGCTGCAATACAGGTGACAGGGGCTGTGGGACCAGAGTATGATTTTGATATGGAGCCTGTCTACAGAAGGGAAGACGGGAAAGGGAGGGAAGTTGTTAGCATAGGACATTCGGGCTTGGGACGAGGATAGAGCGAAGCCTATGCAGACACGGCGGGGAGGGAAAAGAACACAAGCAGAAACAAGCATGACGCAAGGGCTAGCGAGAAGTCTCCATTTGCGTTCTAACTGCACTGCATATGCTCAGTGCTGGAGCTCCTACCTCGAGATCTACTCGGCGTACTTTGCTCGCTGATTCTGCTACGAAAACAGACGAGAAAGGCGCGCTAGGATCAGATATCAGAGCCAATACTTTGCTCTTGAGCTTGATTGGATTGCCAAAGACGTTGGTGGACTTGGCGAGCTGCCGAGCATTTTTGGCATGTGTGGCACTGGGAGTAGCGTGGTTAGAGGAGGCAGTCATTGGGGGGTTCCAAAGCTAGAGGGGAAGAGCTTACTCCGTCTGGAAGAAGTTGTCAGCGTTCGTGGTCATTGACATTTTGGCTGAGCATCTGGAGGGAGTGAGCCTGTGGCATGGGGGGGCGTTGATAGAAACCATGCCAAGGCGAGTGACAAATACAAGTGTGTGGTGCTTTGTACGGCCATTAGGGTCTGGGGTTAGAACACTGTCCCACTTTGATAAAGAGACAGGCGTACTGCGTACATGTGGTAGTGTTGGCGGCTCCTCTTGGCTGACAGAAGCTCACAATGGACACGGGTTGTTCTTCATGTGAAGGCTTATACAAGACGAATAAAGGCTACAATGAGCCTTCATAGAGCATGCGCTAGTGCGTACTCCTGACTGGTACCTGGGCCTATTGCGGCAGTTTGTTGATTCCTATCTACAAGCACATGGAACTTGATGGCGTTTTGATTCTGTCGTTTTGGGCGGGCTGTTTATTACCGAAGCCTCTCTGCTATGCACTATTCGGGGCTATAAGTCTGCTTTGCGGGAGCCGAAGAGAGTAAGCAAGACATCCGCTGCAACCCGTAGTCGGTGGGTATGTATATGCTAGGCGACCAAGCCCCAGCTTTCTTTTTCCCCTTCGCCTTTCTGTTGGCCCCGACAGAACACATACCAGAATAGAGTTCTAATCAGCACAGCTTCAAGACAGGTTTAGGGCCTGTATTCGTCCGTAGCGGCACCTTCAGCACATCCATCATAGTTCTGGCTATCCCTGAGATTATGCCCGGGCTCTAGAGTTCTATGTTGGGCGTGCAGGTGGCTATGCTGGACTCCGGATGAGAGACTTGGCGTTTGTCGGACTGGAAGTATATGCACCCCTGTGGCTGTATCGAGAGATCTTGTACCTGCTGTATTATCTAGACTAGTTCTACTCTACGCCTACGGCAACGCAGAAAGCCTGCCCCCCAAGACTTTGGAGGCATAGGTGCCGGTGCCTTGCTATGGAGAAGCCACGAATGTTTGCGTCAGTTCAGTTCTCTCTGGCTTTAGCTGTTTTCCGGTTTTAACGAGACCCGTACCGAGATGTCCGGCGTAGATGCTGATAGCTTTGGTTTGCGCATGTACATCCTCGCCGTAACGCTGATTAGCACTACACAGACTCTCGCAACATGGAAATCCAAAGTTGACTACTTCTTCTACGAACTGATCGGCTGGTCCCATTTGTCGAGAGAATTGGAAAACTCGATCTCTGTATTTCCCTTGCGGTCATCTTCACACTGGCATATTTATTGCAGACGGAAATAGGTCGTCGCCTTGGCATGGATGTAAGATGAGGCGCCCGCAAAGGCAATGTAAAATAGAAGCGGCAAAAGCTGGCTTTCGCCAAGACAGGAGAGCCATATTATTAGGTAGTACTAGCATCTGGCTTTATTAGGCTCTTATCCGCTGGCCCCTCACTTTGGTACAGGGCTGCAATAGCCGCTCCAATGCTCGACCCGTTCTTGGCCATGCTCATCTTCACTCGTTGCTCACCGGCCTTCCCGATCTGGGCAACATCCCGCAACGCACTGCGCAGGTCTGCCTCAAAGGACGGATAATATTCTATCAGCGAGCCGTCAACACCGATGTCGATAGTGCCCGTGTCTGTTTCAAAGTCACAATCGCTGGCGCAGGTTACGGTTTTAGTGTCGGACAGTGTGGGAGATGACACGGGGGGTGTTGTCTGAGCTTTGAATTGTAGCTCACTTGACGGGATTGTCGAGTCTGATGGCGGAGAGACTGGCTTCTTGAAGAAGCGCTTTATTAGACGGTAGACTAGACGGAAGGCGGACCCGCACCCTATCCCACTGCTCTCCTTTGGCCCCGACAGAAGGCTTTCGGGGGCTTTTGTCTTGCTTTCTGCAGTAAAGGGCGCCGCTTCAGCGTCGAATTTGCTGACTCTGCCCGCCTGTATGATGATTCCAGCAACAGCCACACCTGCAGTGCGTCCCGCCCGCCGCCCAATGGCCATGGCAATGGTGCGTATTGCTTTTGCATCTTCCGGCGTGATGTCACTGACCTGCAATCTTTCAGCGACAGCCTGTCTGCTTGTGCAAAGGTCGGGGCTGTGGTCGCCGGCCAATACCGAGAGAAGCTCGCTGTCGATGTGGTACTGCTTCAGCAATGGACATGTCTCGTTGTTTCTGATCTTGAATCTCAGTAGGTTGGAGTTCACTAGGTCGAGTAATGCGAGGCGCAGTAGTTCGCCCAGGTATAGCCCCGACACATGCTTTTCGAGAGTCTGCTGGCCCGGGTTTGTTGACTCGCGGTCAAGGATTCGGTCGTATTGCGTCGAGGGCAGCGCGGCTGTATTATCATCAAAACAGCCGCCCCATTCGGTGTTCATGAGCATCACCCCGCAGCCTGTATCAAGGTCTGAAGCCAGTCTAGAAGCTAGCTTGCGAACCTTGCTTTGCCGCTCCACGTACGCTGCGTTGGTGCCGGTGCCGAAAATAGCACTCATAAGAGTCGGCGGACTAGTTGGATTGGTGTAGGCACGGGCTAGAAGAGTGCCGACGCTGTCGTTTGCCAGCGCGCATACCGACACTGGGAGCTTTAGTGTGTCGACTGCCTCCTGCAGCATTTGACATGGGTCACGGCCAATAGCGGTGGGGACGGCCCAGCCCTTGTCCCACTGCAATAGGACGCCTCGGGCGAGCGAGTGCTGCTCAAAAGTAAAGCTAAAGATGAAGCCCAGTGGTAGCGGAAGAACTGGGGCTGGCCCTTGTTCCTCCGTGGGCCCTGTAAGATGTGGGTTTTCAGCAAGGAAGTCTGCGATGCATTTTGCGACAAAGAGGAATAGCGGCATGTAACTATGCTCGGTCATGACCACACGCGGAATCTCGCTGGTGGTCTGGAGCAGCGTGTAGGTGGAATCGCCGTGCAGCTGAACAGAGCACACGCGGCAATTCGTCCCACCGAGGTCAACACCAAGAAACACACCCTTTTCGGTGCCAGTGGGCAGGCTGGTGATAAAGGACGGGATTTGAGTAGTGCTTTCATGGCTGAGGGCAGTGTCTTTTTTGACGGAGAGAAAGACGGCGGATTGTTAGTGAGATGAGGTTGAAATAGAAAGGCGGCAGTGAAGTTGTGGGAAGGGGCTTACCCAAGTGCTGAACTAGGTGTGATACGGCGGAGTTTACTTGCGTGGCGTCCAAGTCAAACTCGGAGGCGATTTGCTGTGCTCTTCTGTGCAGCTCAGACTCTTGAGCGCCAGCCATTCTGCTCTGTCGGCTGCCAAGACGGTTGGGCGGAAGAGAAGAGAAAAGAAGCAGCACGTGGTGTTGTGGGAAAGACCAAGCGCAAGACGAGAAGGGGAACAAGAAGGGCGCAGATAGAGGGAGAAGTAGGACGAAATGAAGACAAAATATACAACCAAAATGGGGTGGAAAAAAAAAAGAAGACTGTAGCAATCCGGCGCTCTTGCGCACCGTAGCGTTGCCGGCCCTCCTCTGTGTAGCCTTTATATCTGTCTCTGGCTAGCTCTCGTCCCCGTCGCCCTCCTGGCCAGCCCATCCCTAGGCCTAGCGATACGACGGCCGTGGGACTTTTATTCTTATTTTTGTAGAAGCCCTTCCTTCTCAAGGGTTACCAACCGCTGAAGCCCGGGCCGTCGCTGGGCTCGCTAGGCAAGAAGAAGCTATTGGACCCAGTATGGGCAATTTGATGTCATAGAGAAGAGAGTGGATGGAGGGCCTTAAGCCCTGTTGGTCCGTTCAAGCATAGATCGATTTACGCATGTATGGCGGCCAAGATGGGCGTGCTCTACGAGAAACACAGCTGCAGACATGCCACGAGATACATCTGGCCAGCAAGACGAACGGGTGATTGCCAGCCCCTAGCAAGTGACAGCGACGGAACAGAGCGCAGACAGCCAGACAATAGCACAGCTATAGCCCGCCGCAATGTCCACCTACGTCTGTAGAAGCGGACCAGCTTTTTCTTCTTTTATTCCTTCTTCGCTTCGCTTCGGCATTCGGACTCCTTCCCGGGTATGGGATTGTCCGGCGAAGCACGGCAAGATGGCCGGTGGGCGGGCGGCTGATGTGAGAGGTGGGCTTGATCCTGCCGCGTCAGATATACCGCCATGGAGCTGCAAGCCAGCCATTTGCGTGTCTTCGCAGGCATGTTTGAATGGAGCACCTGTTTTAAAGAGTGCACGGTGTTGCATGATACAAATTTGCAGTGGGGTGTGGTGATATGAGCCAAATCACCACAGGGGGACTGACGATGACATAATACAAGTTCATGATATAAACTAACCCTAACCAATAACACACATAACCACATAACCCCAATAACCCCGCTTTTCCTGTTCCTAGTCATGTCAGACTGGGGGGGGGGGGGGGGGTTTTTTTTTTTTTTTTTGAGCCTTGGGTCCGTGAACGACTTGAAGTTATTCAACAAGCCGTTGGCCTATTGTCTTATTGCCTGAATCGTCGTGCCTTTTCATTAGCGGCTAGCCTAAATCGAATCCGGAGCCTGCCTCCACAAAACCCCGAAGCTGCTGCTCCGAGACCCTCCCCCTAACGCCGGTTCCAGTCCCCTAGGCACGTCCTGGCCGTCACTCCCTTAGAGATCACGCCCGTTGAAGCCTTGGTGATGCTTTATACTTGAAACAATCGTTGTACTACGCCAGACGGAGAGCGCTACTCGCAAGTGTACCCTCCTTTTGATACCCTTTTGCCTTGCGCGCAGCTTTGCTGTAAACCTACACATATACCCAGATGTATAGTCAAGCTGGGCACTAACCTTGGTATTGCCAGCCACGCAACACAGTTAGAAACCACTCTATTTGAAATATAGTATCCGGATAGCTGCATTCTGTTAATCTGGAACCAGGGGCTTTGTTTTGCCCTGCTTAGTGTCTTTCTCCGTTGGCATCCATCTCCTTCTGAGCCTACCTGCTTGCAGTCGCATCCAAATCTCGTATCATAGGCGGCGTGCAGCCTAGCTCTGAGCCCCTAGTGCCGTGCTCTCGCCCTTTTCTCTATTCTTATCTCTTTTCATCTCACATCACCATTCATTTATATCCCTCCCTGCAACCAGTCGTCTCTCCACATAGCCATCTACAGAGCGTTCTAAGCCAAGCACACGTCCGCTTATACATGTACAAAGCATCACCACTCGGTTCTTGTCACCAGAACCTCTCGGCTCGACTGTACTAGCGGAGATGGAGGTTATTCTCTCAAACGTGCCGCGGCAATGCCCGCAAAAGGTTGTCACTGACAATCTGATGCCGTATCTAGAGAAGCTACAGATCAACGAATTCACCTGCATCAAGATGAGTCAAAGGCCGTCAGCCCGGATTCTCTTTGTCCACAAGAAAGACGCCGAGCTATTCTTGTCCAAGTTTCCTGCTACAATTCCCAATAACTCAAAGCTTACCATCGTTGGTGCCAAGGTTGTGGCCACTCGCGGCCGTCCTATTACCGACGAAATCGAGGTTATGCATGCCCAGCACATCACCAAGGAACGCAAGAAATACGAAACTGCTTTGAAGTCACAGGACCACCAGACGCCCCAACCAATCAGCATGGCTATTGGCACTGTCACGTGCGGAAAATGTCACATCATGCCTGACGGCAAGCTGGTGTATGTGGCCGAGGCATGGACTACGGGAACAGCCAACATCAAGTTCGGCCGCGTCTCCATGTTTGTCAACTTCGAGGACAAGTCGCAGATGGAAATCGTGTATACATCCATCTGGGAGGTGGCAACCAGCAGCCAAAACGAGCTCCTGTTCACCCTGCAGTTCCCACCGCGTTTCTTCCAGCCGTCTACCATAGAGAGCTATTTTGGCAACATGAACTTGTCGTCGGGCAAGAGAGCCCCTACCTACAAAAAGGTGCGGACAAGCTCGTTGCCGTATATCCAAAACCACTCGTACATTGCGAACATGTGTTTGGCTTATAAAATATCCATCCTTGGCAATAGCACAACCTTTCGGACTCTCTTGGGCAAGCTGCGAAGGCGCGACCTCTTTAACCTTGTCGACCATTATGACTTCAAGACTATCTCGCCCCCCGCAGACTCGAGCATGTGGTTTTTCGACGCCTATTCCAAGCTCATGGCGATTTTGCGAAATAGCGTTTTGGAAACAGAGCTGACTTTTTCAGTGTGTTTTCAGCTCCAGGCAATGGTATGGAACAACTATCTTACGCCCGATATCGTCATTGCTTTGGTTGATCTGCTGCGGGAGAAAGCACGCCAAGACATGGAGCTTTTGCGGGACAAATCCCACAAGACCTCTGGCGATCGGCCCAGACAAGGTGTGTTTTCAGTGGAGGCCTTCAAAAAGGTCATGCACGACATCCCATATCCGACCAACAACGTAGAGGCAGGATCGCTCAACCCGAAAGTTATCTTCAACGTTCTTGCAAAGGTTCAGGCGGACTTGGACTCTCGTGCAGCCATGGGCCGTGTGTTCAACCGCAATATGGAGGATAAGGCTTTGGTGCACAAGGTCTGCGTGACGCCTACGCGAATGACCTTGCATGGGCCGGAGTATGAAAACAAGAACCGCGTGCTGCGCAAGTTCTCCAATTACTGTGACTATTTTCTGCGCGTACAGTTCTGCGACGAGGACGGCGAAGATTTGCGGTTTGGAGGCCGCATCTCCAACGAGGAGATAATGACCCGCTTCAAGGAGGTATTCGAGAATGGCATCCAAATCGCTGGCCGTGTTTACAAGTTCCTCGGCTTCTCTCATTCGTCTTTACGCTCCCACTCGGCATGGTTCTCGGCTGCATTTTACGACAAGGAAAACAAGGGCTTCCAGACGTACCAGCGCATCATTAATAGCCTTGGGAAGTTTGCCAACATCCGCACGCCCGCCCGGTGTGCCGCCCGTATTGGCCAGGCCTTCTCCGAGACTCCGTTCTCTGTGCCCCTGAAAGCCAACGGCATCCGCCATGAGAGTATCCCAGACCTCAAGTCGCCCGATGGATCTCGAATTTTCAGCGACGGTGTGGGCACTATTTCGTATGCTGCAGTGGAGATTCTTTGGGACTACATCCCCCATAACGATGCGTATCCCGTCTGCTTCCAGGTCCGCTGGGGGGGTGCCAAAGGCATGCTTGCGCTGGACCCGAGCATTGCCGACGACGACAAGGTGTTTCGTGTGCGCGCGGAAAGCATGGTCAAGTTTGACTCGGACGATCTTGAAAATCTCGAGATCTGCGATACGGCATCACGGCCACTGCGGCTTGTTCTCAACCGGCAGATGATCAAGATTCTCGAAGACATGGGCGTGCCAAACCAATGGTTCATCAATCTCCAGAGCGCTGAGATCGACGCACTACGAATGATATCGTCGGATGTCTACAACACGTCGTCGTTTTTGCGCAGCCAGCTGATTGGCCGGAAGCTTGATTTTTCAACACTAATCCGCCAACTGCACAAGATTGGCATCAATTACTACGAGGACACCTTCATGCGCCGTGTTGTGGAAATGTCGGTGCTACGAGAGCTGCGGATGCTCAAGAACAAGGCGCGGATCCCGGTGCGCAGTGGCGCCACGTTATTTGGCATTGTTGACGTAACGGGCTTTCTGAAGGAAGGAGAAATATATATTGCCATCGGCAAGGAGGATCAAAAATCCATGTTTGAGGACCTGCCGGCGGCTGGACGCGTCATTGTCACGCGGTCGCCGGCGCTCCACCCTGGCGATATCCAGACTGCCTGGCAGCGGACACCGCCCGATGGCCATCCTCTGCGAGAGCTGGTCAACTGCGTGGTGTTTAGCCAGCACGGCGACCGTGATATGCCGTCACAGCTGAGTGGCGGCGACCTAGACGGGGACATTTACAATGTTATCTGGGACCAGGATCTACTGAAAACACCAAACCTCAAAACCTTCCAACCGGCTGATTACCCTCGTGCAACGCCAAGGACTTTGGACCGTGATGTTACTAGCTCGGACATGGCGGAGTTCTTTGTCGATTTCATGAAGACTGACCAGCTGGGAATTATCGCTAATCGCCATCAGATTATGGCTGACCAGAAGCCGAACGGCACTCTAGCCGCAGAGTGTTTGAAGCTTGCCGAGATGCACTCTAATGCAGTAGACTTCTCCAAGACAGGCCTAGCGGTAGATGTGAATCAGATGCCGCGGGCACCGCGCTACCGGCCCGATTTGTAAGTTCCTAGTTTTTGGGTCTGCTCGCGACACGAGAGTTCTTGCTAACGCTGCGCGCGCGCCTCCCCCCTCCCACAGCATGGCACCCTCTCCTCCGATAAGCCTGTGCAAGTTTGATGAGCTAGTCTTTGACGACACGCCAATCAATCCGGACGCCAACCCGTTTGACGACGACGACGACATAGCGCCGTCTTACCTGTACTACGAGTCGCAGCGCATTTTGGGCATTTTGTACCGCAATGTAGACGAGCGCATCATTTGGAACGAGACTAAAATCAAAGACGTAGAGTCCGACAACGACTCGGTGTGGAACAAACTGCAGATGTGGGTGGACAAGCTGATTAACGCGGCTATTGACATGCGTAAAGTCGACTGGTACACGAAAAAGCGCGATGCACACGAGCTGATGAATATGTAAGTCGCCTGTTTGCAGAGGGACTGCTGGGTAGAAGAGGGAGCATGTGCGATGTCGTCTGGGTATGCTAACTGGCCACCGGGGCCCCTTTTAGTTACGAAGAAGGAATGCGCAACATCATGCGCAGTTTTGCGCCCAACTACATGAACCCGCTTTCAGAGGTCGAGGTCTTCTGCGGCTTCATCTTCAACCGGGATGGCACGCAGTCGCGGCGCCTGCGTGACGCCTCGGTCAAGATCAGGCCACAGGTGGACGATCTGTTTGACTTCATTGTGAAGCGCATGCGCTGCAAAGACCGCACGGCGCCCCCTGAAGCCACGGCCGATACCATCCTAGCCGGCGGGAGCCTCGACTACACAGCCCTGGAAATGTGCCTGGCCTGCTTCAAGACACGGCCAGCCACCGTGATCAGCCAGTCGGGGGCCATGGCCCCGCACCAGCAGCTGCGCGGATTCCGTGTCATTGCCGCTGCATGTTTGCTGAGGGAGGTTAAGGCCATCACTAGCAAGATGCGGGCCTTGGCTCGGGACATTCAAAACACAGTACAGGCCAACAAATATCCGCCGCCAGAGACACGGGGGGGGGTGGGCCGGTACGACTGAGTAGCGAGAAGAGACGCGATATGCAGTGGGATATAGTGAGAGACACGGCCTGGAAGAATACAATTATTGAGTAGCGAGTGTGCTGGAGGTGCATCTGCCCTGTCCGTGTTGTGCGGGTCTGGCTGGCTGGGTCTGGTACGAGACGATGTTCCAACAGCGCATCGGACACGACCAAGACCAAGACCAAGACCAGCCCCGCTTTTCTTGTCATTTTTGTTGGTGGGCTTTGGTCCGGGGCTTGCTGGAGTTACACGACAGCAGGGGTCTAGAATAGTGGGCAGCCCACACACAGACGGCCTGGGGGGGCTTGGACCAGGCTTTACACCGCTAGTTGTGGCTTTGTGGCAGGGTCAGCCACACCACGGCTGGCCGGCGCTGCGGCGAACCCTAGCGTAGCCCTGGCCAGCTAAGCTTGCAGCTTACAGCTTGACCGCAAAGCACAGCGAAGCTGAAGCTTCCGCCACGCCCTGTGCATATATTCAAATCAAATCAAAAACCAAAAGCCACGCCCTGTGTTGTCTTGTCTGTCCTTTTTGGCCGTGTTGCTGTTCTGTCACATTTTGCAGCTGTACAAAAAAGGTTCTCCTGCATGATTTTGCTAGATAAAGACCATTTATTTCCGGGTTAAAACAGGTACTTCTTTATATTCTCTTTTTACTCTTTTTACTCTCTTTACTCTCTTTATTCTCGTTTTCGCTCTTCCTTTTTGTCCGCCGTTTCTCGCATGTCTTGAGCCGCCGTTTGCTCGCCCCAAGCCACCTGTCTTTTCGTCGTTCTTTCTCGCGGTCACAAGGACACAGAGTACAAGGTACATGTATCTTGGCCTGTGGCTGTTCCCCCTCATTGGCCTTTGCTCCTTCGTGTTCTTCTTCCTTTTCTTCTCCCTTCGTTGATCGTCGAACAACGCCAACTGGAACACAAGAAGCCAACGGCAGTTATCACGACGTTCTTTTATTCTTTTCTCTTTCTTCCCAAATCATTTTATTCGGAATTAATTTACAGGCTCTTTATAATCTCCATCTTATCCCCCTCCCACAGCCATGAACGGCCATTTTGCTGCCGTCGGTGCCGGCGACGACGAGCTCAACTTCGAACATGGCATTCAAGTCATCAACGAGGACAAGGAGTTCAAGTAAGCTCTTGGCCGCTATCCGCCTCTCCGGCCCTCGCCCCCGCCCTCGCTATGCTAACTCTTCTCTCCCTGCAATAGCTCCGCTGTTACTTCCTACTTCCGCGCTACCAACGTTGCTCCTGCTGGCTTCAACTACCACATCATCTCCGTATTCGGCTCCCAGTCAACCGGCAAGTCAACATTGCTCAACAACCTTTTCCGCACAAAGTTCTCCGTCATGTCAGAAACCGAGCGCCGTCAGACCACCAAGGGAATATGGATGTCCAAGAACAAAGCCCATGACGTCGAGCCTCTCATGGCTGACAACATCCTCGTTATGGATGTCGAGGGCACTGATGGCCGTGAGCGCGGCGAAGACCAGGACTTTGAGCGCAAAAGCGCCCTTTTCGCGCTTGCTACCAGCGAGGTGCTCCTGGTCAACCTATGGGAGACCCAGGTTGGTCTATACCAGGGTGCCAACATGGGCCTGCTGAAGACTGTCTTCGAGGTCAATCTACAGCTGTTCCTGAAGGACAAGAAGTACGTGTCGAGTTGTCGTTGTTGTCTTGGGTGTTGTGACGCCGTCCCCAGCTAACTAGTTGCCTCCCTCTCCCTACAGGTCCAGCCCCCGCTCCCTGCTCTTCTTCGTCCTGCGTGACCATCTTGGCACCACCCCGCTGGTCAACCTCCAAAACACCCTCATCCAGGACCTCACAAAGATCTGGTCGTCCATCTCCAAGCCCGCCGGCCTCGAAAACTCCCGCATTGAGGACTACTTTGACTTCGGCTTCGCCGCCCTCCCCCACAAGATCCTCCAGGCTGAAAAGTTTGCGGCCGAGGTTGACAAGCTGCGAGCCCGTTTCTCTGCCGGGCACCGTCCTGAAGGCGTCCAGGGAACTGAGGCTCTTGAAGGCGGCATGTTCCTGCCCGAGTACCACCGCCGCATTCCCGCCGACGGATTCTCCATGTACGCCCAGGGCATCTGGGACCAGATTGTCGACAACAAGGACCTCGACTTGCCCACACAACAGGAGCTGCTTGCTCAGTTTCGCTGCGATGAAATCTCGCGTGAAGTTCTGGTTGATTTCGAATCCACAATAGCCCCCTTGGAGGAAAAGCAGGCCGATGGTGTTCGCATGGGCCAGCCCGTTGTTCTCGAGAATCTCGGCGAGCAGGGCGCCAATGCGCGCCAGAAGTGCATTGCCTCATTCGAGGTACAGGCTAGTCGCTACCATAAGGGCGTCTACATGCGTAAGCGCCAGGAGCTCGAATCCAAGATTGACGGACGCCTCAAGACCATGTACCAGAGCCACCTCCACGCCGTGCACAAGGCCGGTCTGGCCACTTTCAACGAGGCCGTTAGCGGCAAGGTCAAGCAGGGCCAACGGTCCGGTGCCAGCTCGTACGAGTTTGCCGAGATTGTGTCCGGCGAAAAGGAGGCGGCCCTCAAAACTTTTACTGCCGAGGTGCAGGCTCTTGCCATCGAGGGCATAGAGTGGTCGGACTTTACCAGCCTGGTGCAAGTGTTTGAAAAGGAGTTGGACCAGCAAAGTGCCCGTCTGCGTAAAGACGAGCTGCGGCGTTTGGCTACGCGTGTCGAGCGCTGGGTGCGGTCACGCCTGGGCGATGCTGTGGGCCTGGAGTTTGGCAAGCTGGGCTCTGGTCGCGGCGGCTCTGGGGCGCCCGCAGAGGGCGAGGCAGCCTCGACCTTGGGATCTGGTGCCGAAAAGGACCTCTGGGACCAGGTGTGGAAGGTGTTTATCGATATCGTGGCCGAGGCTGAGACGCGTTTCCGTGACCGGGCTACCAGCTTTGAAGCAAGCGAGGACGAGGTGGCTATTGGTGTGTGGAGCCTACGCCGCAAAAGCTGGATAGCATTGCGTGAGCGTGTGCAAGAGGAGGTTATGGAGGGCAACATTCTGCTCAAGCTGCGCGAAAACTTCGAGGACAAGTTCCGCTACGACGAGCTTGGCGTACCGCGCATCTGGCGCCCGACAGATGACATTGAAGGTGTTTACACCAAGGCACGCGAGTCAACACTGACGCTCATTCCCCTGCTAGCCAAGTTCCAGCTGCGCAGCACCGGTGCCCTGCCTGATTTACCAGCGTGGATTGGCGTGCCGCCGGCAGCGTCCACGGCAAACGAGGAAGAGGAAGGATCACCGATTGGCGGTGTTGATGAGGCCGAGGGCAAGAGTCTCGAGGAGGAGATGACGATGCTCGGCGAGGCGAAGAGACTTGACCTCATTGTTCGGTTCAAGAAGACAGCAGACGGCGTGTATGTCGAGGCAAAGCGCGGCGCCTTGGGAGGTGTAGCCATGGTGCCGTGGTATTTCTACGGATTGATGTTGGCTCTAGGTTGGAACGAGATTTTCATGGGTAAGTGGCAGACTCAGCACGACAAATACGATACAACGCGAGTACACAAACAGGCCATGGCTAACCCTATTACTCTTCTTCTTTAGTTATCCGCAACCCCATTCTCTTTCTGCTTATGATTATGATTGCCGGCGGTACCTACGTTGCGTACATGCTCAACATGCTCGGCCCGATAATGCAGATGGCCAATGCCGCAGCCACGCAGGGCGTAGACCTGGGCAAGGAGCGCTTGCGTGACTTCATCGCCAACTCTGAAACAGCCCGAGGTGCCATTGGTATGCCGGCAACAGGATCGGTGGATGGCGGAATTGCTTTGAACGATCTGGATAGCCGGGGCAAGAAGGTGGATAGCCTGGACGACATCTGAGTCAATGAACTATATGAGGGGAGGAGGGGTGAGGGGTAGAGACACGATGAGGGGCACACTTTTGAAGGTGCTAGGGATTGTGTAATTATATTGTTTCATGCTTGCTCCCTCTCTCTCTCTTTTTCTTTTTTTCTTTTTGCTTCAGCAGTTTTGGTTCATTTGTTTTCATTTTTCATTTTTTTTGTTTACCGTATGAATATAACGTCGTTATGCCTTGAGGACAGAGAAACAAGGAATAGAAAGAAAAGAAGACGAAGGCCTATAGAATAGAAAGCAAGTTCAAGAAGATATGGATTTGATATTTGATATAAGCCCCTCCCGAAAAAAATGAGACTCCAGACGCCAGCCAGCTCTCGTGAAAACTAACCCCC
>NETT01000326.1:3162-25483 GCA_003449175.1 Ceratocystis smalleyi
GGGGGGGCGATGATGAAGGAAGAGAAAAGTAGCAAAGCAAAACAGAGAATAGCAGAAGATCCAAAAGGTGCCGAAGATAATGATAGTACAAAATGGCGTCAAGTCAGCACTGAAGAGACAGGAATCAAGGTGGTGGTGGCGTAGATTCGGAGGATGTTAGAGTGAGAGATTCAGGCAAAGAAAGGACAGGTTAAGGCAGGGAAAAGGAAAGCTCTGTATTTTTATCGCAAAGGAGCCGCAAAGCGAAAGGGCACATGCACAACAAGGGCCTCAAGCAACGGCAGTCGACTAGGGAAACGCAAGGGGGAAAAAAGGACGTAGAATTTCGAGCGGGAAGAAAGAAACAAAGAGCGGAAGGCTTCAAAGAAAAAAGTGGTGATCAAAAAGCAATAGCAAATGAACACCTAAAAGGAGGATAGCCTCTCAGCTATATCCGCCTGTCAAGGCCACCATAGCCTATCAACTAGCCCCCTACTAAGTAGTGGGCAGTCCACTGAAGAGCCTCTGGCTCCAGCGCCCCTTTCCCCAAGTCCACAGCCCAATAGGCTCAAAGAAAATCTCGGCCCTTCAATGTGGATTCGGGATGAACAACAAGAGAACAACGCGTTGGTGAGGTACCGTTCGCTTACAACACAAACAAACAAACAAACCCTCCATTGGCGTTAGTGGTGTTGTGTTAGTCGTGGCTCCTGCTACAGGCTCAATGTACCACTACAGCCAGGCCGGCTTGTTGCTGTTTACTACTAATATTGCTGTTTTGGCCTCTTGGTGCATGAACAACGGAGCAATTTGGCAACCTGGGACTCCTAGGAGCCAATTTGTAATGGCCTAGGATGGCTTCTACGAGCTCCATTCCTACCGATGACAGTCAGCCAAGTTCCCTCTGTTTACGTCGCTCCCTTTCGAGTCCCTTTAGCATACATCACCAGCCCAAGCTATATACGCTCCCTCTCTCTTCCCCCCTCACTCAGTACTCAAGCATGGGTTGCGTGTCTACTGCCCTGCCCTCAACCGCCCCCCCCCTCAGCTTGCTCGTAGCATCAGCCGAGCGTAAACAGTCCCAAGATCTAGCGATTAGAAGAAGCGTTGAAAGCCGCAGGGATGGCAACGCTTATAGCAATAATGTGTTATCCTATTGAAAAGTCAATACAGCTAGCTGCCCCTATCGACCCATGTCGCTTATCACTGGCTCTAGCTAGCGCATTAGGGTGCGTCCAACTCCCTAGAAACCTTCGTCTTCCTCCATCATGTCAATCAATGCCTTCAACTCAAGCATAAGCATAACAAATATCCTTGCATCTTTTGTTTGTCACAAGCCAAGCGGAAAGTAAATAAGCCACTGCATGCTGTCAGGACAACCCTGCGCCAGGTGGCACCAGCTGTCGGCGCTTGCACTAACCCTAACAGCTTTATTGTGTGACATGGCCCGTTCTTGAAAACTCCACCACGCCACGGTGAAGCTTCCGCCCGCAAACCAAAGCAGACCCCTCGAGAATACGGGAAGGCTCCTTGAACAGAACGTCACCCCCGCAGCTATGGCACGTGATCTGTCTGATCTGGATGCCCATGAACAGCCGGCACCAAAGCTTAAAGCCATTTGGAAAGCCATATCTCGCACAGACCAAGACGAGCTTCTTGCTGGGTCTCAGATTGATGATCCACGGGACCCGACACAGGCTGCTAACTTCTGTCAGTCTGGGACTGTACCGGCCGAGAACATTGCTCGCGCATGGCAACATATTGGCTATGCCTCACCGGTGCCGCCTCGTGATGTGCCAGTCATGTATCACCCACTAGTGCCTGGTGAGGACCCTGGAGAGAACGAGAAATTGCATAGGCGGCCGACTAATGGTGTACCGCAGGGCTTCGCATTGTGCTGGACTTGATCCCAGTAGAGGCCCAGAGGATCCTCATGAATCGGGTGGTCCACCGAGATCTCAGTAATGCCGAGCATCAGACCAACTTACACCTGCACTACAACATACCCTATCCAGAACTGGCAGTAGACACTTGTGCAGAAAACTGTGATCTAGAACTAGCCGCAGCCACCTCCGCGGCAAGGGATGCGTCTTTCTTCCACTACCCACCATCTTCAGAGGCTCGATTTACCCCCAAGGACCCTGCCGTGCACAAACCACTATCGATACAGCAGGTGATGAACAGGCGACTGTCATGGATGACCCTCGGTGGCCAGTTTGACTGGACGAATCGAACCTACCCAGGCACCGTACCGCCCGACTTCCCGCAAGATCTGGGCAACTTTCTGCACGAAATGTTCCCACAGACCGTGGCACAAGCGGCCATCGTCAACTTTTATACGCCAGGCGACACGATGATGATGCATCGTGATGTCAGCGAAAAAACGGACCGCGGGCTGGTGAGCTTAAGCATAGGCTGTGATAGTCTGTTTATGATAGCGCCCAGCAATGTAGACTGGGATGACGCCGCTGAGGCTGCCCCAAAGTCCGGGCTACAAGTTGGTGCTCTACCTGAAAAAGCCGGAAAGAACTTTCTGCTCTTGAGAATTCGCTCGGGAGACGTGGTCTACATGACGGAGGAGTCTCGGTGTGCATGGCACGGCGTTCCTAAGGTGCTACGCGGGTCATGTCCTGAAGCACTGCAGGATTGGCCAGCACAAGAGCGCCGGGATGAAAGTGGGGATGGCAGCATAGATGAGTTTGAAGAATGGCGAGGCTGGCTACGAAACAAGCGAATCAACATTAACGTGCGGCAGATGGAGTAGGCGAAGCCGCGGCGGGAAAAGAGAGACAGAGAGAGAGAGAGACTGGAAGAGACAACAGATAGAACGAAAGGGGATGAGGAGGTGAGGGGTAGGGACAGGGGTTTGAGGAACTAATGATGGTACAGTGAAAGGGAGGGGATACAGCAGGCCAGCCGGGGATTTGAAAGAGTGCGCCGCAATACGTTACATCTTGGCCCGATGCCCATGCAGTGTAGCAGCATGCGAGACCGGAGAAACCCTAAAACTTGGAAGAAAGCTCACACAATCTGGTTCGGCTGCGGGTTGCTGGTCTGCTAGTGCTGTTGCTTCTACTGGCGAACTGGGCTTTCTTGTTCGTCACAATTCATATCTTCTCTAGCAGAGCAGGTTGGCTGCATTGTGGTCTCCGAGATCTGGAATCATCCCATCACACAATCATACGACATGCAAAGCACAACCGAGGCCTAGACGCGGCTATGGTGCGAGGAGAGGGGAGGGGATCATGGGCAAAGCAGTGGTTAGAGGATAACATAATGCTTAACCTCATACAGCTTCATATGGCTGCCTTCGACTGCGGATATACAGCCAAATGTAGCGCAGTGCAGGGTTATGGGTCGCACTGATGTAGCAAAAGTTCATTGGGGGTGGAGACAAAGAAGATACAGCACGGAAGAATCGACCCTGAGCACTTTTTGTACTCTACACGACAACTTGCGTAATATTCGGGGCTCGTTGCGCTTGTTCTTGTTCATACCGCCCCGACCTGCGCTGCTTTTGCTTCCCCTCTGCCTGCCTGGGACAGACTTGGGGGCTTCATACGAACCGTTGCTGCGGTTTGTTGGGGGCTATTGATGTTCGGGTTATAGCTGAGTGTACATGAGGTACATCAGGTAGATGCGGCCAGCAGGTTGCATACACATCTTGTTCGTTTGGCCATCTAGCCTGCTCGTTTCGTGTCCTCCACAGTCACCCTCGTTTACCGTATTACCCTGTTGCAATGCGCCAAGTACTACGTCGCCGAGGGCCAACAGATGGCCTTTCTTTTCCTGTCCCTCCTCACTTTCTACATTCAAGGACAAGCGGCGGGGAGTTTTGGGCCTCTGGGCGGCGTTGTTTGCATTAGCTTGAATTCTAGCACCATGAGGTTCTCGATTGAGGAGAGGAATGCTGCAAGACAATTGCAAATCGCCTTTGCCTATTTGAAGCTTGATTTCCAGCAGCTAGATAGATGTAGCTTGAGGGAGCTCATGCACGCAGAGACAGAAGACAGGGCTCACCTCTGGAAAAGAAACTCAAATACTTTGCAGGGCTGAGGGGTAGCAGACCCCTGTGCGAACGATGCGGTCAAGTAGAACGAAGACTCGAGTTATTTTGTCCTCTATTATTGACTACTGTCCCATCCCATGATGCGAGTCGCGATGCTCCCCCTACTCCTGCTCCCCTCCTCCTGCTCCCCTCCTCCTGCTCACCTCCTCCTGCTCCCCTCCTCCTGCTCCCCTCCTCCTGCTCCCTCCTCCTGCTCCCCTCCTCCCCTCCTCCCCTCCTCTCCTCCTCCTTGCTTATGTTTGCGACTAGTTGGTGGTGTGGCTTGGGATTCCAACAGGACGAGATGGGCCATGGGCTGCAAGAGGCCCAACGAGATCATGTTTCAGCCATTGGCCAGCAAACACGGCAGGACAAAAACTAACCGAGTCGGAAAGCCGGATTTTTGGAATCTATTCTCTCTATCCTTTTATTGGTGGCATAGCTTCAGCCTAGCCTGTCCTGGACATGTGCCGACTTGTGTGTGCGTCTGCCCCAATGGACGTGCCCTGCCTGCGTTTCCCTGTCTTGTCCTGCGAGAAGCGATAACAAAAGCGCGCGGGCTTTGATTTGAAATGCAGCAAGTGACGAGTTGTGGAAGTGAGGGCCGTGATGACATGACGTAACGTTCGTGTGTTGACAAACATGAGAATGGAAATCCTAGAAGAGATTAATACGCTGTATAATGGTAGAGGGAGACCGACACCTCTGCCCTTTATCCTTCCTTCTCGGCTCCTTCCAGAACCGGTATATTAGCCGAGGATTACCCTGGTGGAATGCAGCTGGTAGAAGCCTACACGGATATTGCAGCTGCTGGCTGAGTTTATGTATCTGATTTGATTTGATTTGATTTGAATATATTTAACGTCTACGGGAGGTTTATGTATCTGTTAATACTGTTGCTTTATTTATTTCACTTGCCCTATTTGTCTTGTTCCTTCTAGTTCTATCTCATTTATCGCATTTATCGCATTTACCGCACTTACCGCATTTACCGTATTTATCCAATTTATCTCCTTTCTTTTCTCCCTGTCTCAGCCTTCTATTCTACAAATGGGCATGTCATGTTCCTGCTACTGTGTGTGATTCTGAATTTCAAATACTTTGCATGAAACCAGATCATGATTTGAGTTTTTCTTCTTGGGCTAGGGTACTTGCTTACGAGGAACAGGGGCTTAATTTGGTGGTAGCGAGCCTCCAGGCACTCAAGCTCTCTATAAACTTGCTAGCACCTCCTTCCGTTTGCTCTGCGCGCGCTGCAGGCTTCGGCGCTACACTGGTTGCTTCAAAGAAACTCGCAAAGTCAAAGAGAATGTCCCAGTCTCTTCCTAGCCTCCAAGGAAGACCAACCATCCCATGCTCATGTAAAGCTAGCAGCTTGCAGCCAGTCACATATGCCAAGAAAGCAATGGCTGAAATTTGGCCTTCCCCCTCTCGTCAGGACACGTCTTACGCTCTCTGTGTGTGCTGCTGCATGTAGGCAATATGTAATTGTGTATGTACTAGTGCGTACAACATGCTTTTCTTACGTGCGTAGAGCCCTCCAGGTCACGCTGCAGCAACAAGTCGTCATGCAGCCCAACAAGCATGCCAAATAAGTTTTAGCACCCTCTAGCAAGGGCAAGGCCTAGAATTCACATGCCTGGTGGATGCAATAGGAACAAGGCCAGTTCTATTGACAGGCTGTTGTGCCATGTATCATGTTCTCTTTCATTCACACCCTTGCGTTCTTACATCCTCGACACCAACCAACATCGCTGCGCAGACGGACACATAGAGCATCCAGCATCCAAGACAGTATAAATAACGAAGACACGTTGAATGCACCTGCAAAGTGTACATCTCACCCTTTCGCTGTCGCTGTCGCCGCAGCTAGACTGACTTTGTTTGACCTTGCTTGCGCCTTGCCCTTGTCGACTTACATATTTGCTTTGCATGCTTTACTTACATATTTGTAAGCCCTCTCTCCCTCAGCTACGTCTGATAGTCCTGATACTGGGGATTCTTCGCCTTCCCTTGCTCTTTGCCACATTTCCTCTGTTTTTCTCCTACTGGCGTGACGGGACAAGGTTTCAAAGAACTTGGACTCAGCATCTTCGTCCTCTTTCCTCGTCTTACTCCTCCTGCTCCTTCTTCCTCCGCTCTGACTTGGTTGGCGTGCTTAGCACACGTCTGGATATCGACCACAAAAAACTGCCCTTGTTTCATGCTACCGACTTATGGCAACCAGGGCGTGCATCTTGCCTGGCTTGATTTGAGAATCCTGCTTGATTTGAGTTTGCATTCGTCATAAAAAAGAAGCTATGCCCATGCGTTCTTTGGGCTACAGTTCCGCCAAAGTCTTTACCTTGTCTACCCTGAAGTATTTGCATTCTTCGCCCTGGGCATTTCTGACCTTCTTCGTCTTGAGCCCCTCTACCATTATTCTTATATCGTACCCACCCGGCCCATCGAAGCCTTTTTTCCTTTCGTGTTTCCTCCATCGTCTTTTTGCATCATACACACTTACATAGATAGACCGGGCCCGCATCTCATCGTTTCCAATGGACTCAAACGACCTTTCTCAGCCGGTGCTCGCTGCATCAAACCGCCAACCTTCGTCTAGGATCAGCTTTGCAGATGCCCATCTGCATATGGTTCTTCAGCGTTACCAAGACTACCACGACCAGCGCAGCATCCAAGCCCAACTGGAGCGCGAGGTATCCCAGCTACGCTCCTACATGGGCCCCGTCGCCACCGATGACCAGCCTGTCGATGATAATGGCCGGAGCAGCCGCCACAGTACCCGAGCGGCCCATGAGCGCAGCACATTATTACGAGCTCGTTATTCGGAGCGGACGCCGTCGCTAATCCGGGACTCGTCAAGCGGAAGCAATGGCGGGGGGCGGAGCCTGCGGCGGCTGCCCGAGCCACGCAGGATGAAGATTGGACTTGTGATTGACCCAGTATTGCAAATGCCATGCTTTGCCGTCACCCCTCGGTCGGCACGGGCCGCGGGGGTGCCAGAAGTCGAGCTGGCGGCAATAAACTTCATATTAGCGTAAGTGACACACGGACCCGATCTGATACAGACCATTGCCCGACCCGTCTAACAAACAAAAAGCCTCGAATTCCCTTGCTGGGAACACTTCCACCGAGAGGATTTCCACCACAATCTTCGCCATGCCGACTCGAGCGGTCCGCGCCATGAGTCTGGCCATTTAATGATGGCGTCTGCCTTGTGTCTCATGACGGCCTCGAGCTCTGTATTTTCTATGCTCGATGAAATTGCCCACCGCGGGACAGCGCACGACTACATTGGAAACCAGGCTAGCCCACCCGCTACATGGGAGGGCCGTGGCTTGTCATACAAAACGCTACGCAGCATGGTGAGCTCGACCAATACCAGTGGTGCCCGAGACATCCGCAGCACCCTAGAGTTGACGCCGGCGCAAGCTTGGTTTGAGCTGGAGAGCAAAGTGGTGAGGGCATCATCGGCACGGGCTCCGACGTCGATGACGGGGGCTTTGGCGGCTGTATATCGGGTGGATCATATGCTTTTGGACAGACTGAAGAAACAGCTAGGTGGACTAGTGACGTGTTCCCATTTTGGGACGGTGATGCGCAGAGTCGATTTCCAGGATGCTGTAGAAGACGTGCTGAGGGGACGGCATTGACGTGGGGGGGAGGGGGAGAGCGCAGGAAGCCGAACAATAGAGGTGGGAGGTGTCTGACAAGAGATGCAAAACGACAGTTGCCAGGCCAGGTGCATAGATGGGGGAAGGGGGTTTCTTTTTTATAGAAATAGGACGGATCCACTGTAACCTGGAGCCGCAGTCAATTAGAAACGCACATCACGTTGTGTGATAATGACTTTATGAATGTTATTCCTGCTGTTGAACATTTCAAAAAAAAAAAAAAAAGAAAAAAAAAACGACCAATCTAAAACAGAGCTGCAAGCCTATTCCCTCTCCCCAGGCCCGGCTGGTGTGCGGTAGCGATCCACTTTTATACCTCGCCGGTGTGCTCTTCACGTGAATCAGCGGCCCCACTAGCCTAGTCGCTCCTACCCCGGGTGCTGCACGCCACCTGTCGGCGTCCGGGCCGCCCGCCAGCTGGCAGCAGGCAAGGTAGTACGCAGCCGGGCCCCCCTAGAGAGCGGCGGAAAATAAAAGTGGGCCAGCAAGACTACCAGGCCCAAAGCGGTCTAGAAGAATTGCGTGATTCTCAGGGCGATGGTCCCATCTCCAGCCAGCAGAGGCCAAATCGCACTACAGCACGCAAGCCAATTTGCACTGAGGGACGATGGCGTCTTATCAGGATTGTCCGCGGCTTTTTCCCCTGTATTCGACATGGCGACGGCAGTGCTCTTCTTCTTCCCTTTCCCCTCCTCTTAAGAGCAATAGAGTCGCTGGGCCCTCTTCTCTCCCCCTCTCTTCCCTTCGTCTCTCTGTCTCTTGTTCTAGGAGATCGCCGTCTTTCCCTCTATTGCCCATCTGCATATTCCTCTGTTTTACATCTCTTCAAAATGCAGTTGAAACACCAGGAAAGCTGTGGCGGTGCTGGTAGCTTGCCCGATGCCCCCGTCTGCTCGGCTAAGCAGTCCTCCAGCCTGCCCTTTGGCCAGATCCCGCAACTGTCCTCCCTTTCCGGCCCTTCGTATGTAACTGCCCAGCTGCTGGTGCAGCAGGTCGCGTACAAACTTTCCGACAAGATTTTCTCCTATTCGCCCGAGTCGTTCGATCTCCATGTTGCCGCCGAGGAATGGGCCGCGCGCGACGAGAAGAACATTTACGGATCTCCGGCTCCTGTTCTTCTGCTGCAGACTCGTACTGGTGCCGGGTCGTTTGCTCTTGGCTATATTTTCTCTCTAGACTTTGACCTCAAGAAACGCCACATCCCACAAACCCTCCTGGCTCCCTCTGCTGCCTTGACCCAGTTGCGTCAAACTCTAGACCAGATTGCATTGCTCTACGGCGTGTCGTCTCCATTTGTAGCCCATGTCCCTGCTCTGGGATATGCTGCCAATCATGGACTCGTCTCCGAGTATGACCAGGCCCTGCGCCTAGCGGAGGATCTTGGTCTTGGACTGGTGTCCAGCGCGTCTGCTTCCGAGGCCCAGCACATGGCTCTCCTGGCCACCCTTTTGGCGACTGTCGTCCCTACTTTGCATGTGTATGATGGCGTGCGCATGGCCCGTGAAACCTCGCGTGTCGTTGATACTCTGAGCGAGGCCAGCATTGCTCATCTCTACCAGACTATCCAGACCAGGATTTCTGGCTTGAACAAGCATCTAGACACCGCAGGCAAGGCTCTGGAAGTTTTTGCTTTGCTGAATAACGAACTGGGCACTGACTACCAGCCCTTTGAGTATTCTGGCGCCGTTGACGCCGAGACGGTGCTTATTGTCTTTGGTAGCACTGAGGCCCAATTGGCCAAGCAAGCTGTTTCCCGCCTCGTGGCCGAGTTTGGCTCCAAGGTCGGCCTAGTCAACGTCCGTCTGTATCGGCCGTTTGCCGAGGAGAGGTTCCTGAGCGTCCTTCCCGACTCTGTCCGTAACATTGCCGTTCTGGGCCAAGTCAAGGAAGGCGCCTCTTTCGATGCTGGCATTCAATCAGCTCTGTACACAGACGTGTTGACTGCCATCTCATTCTCAGGCAAATGGGCTGCTGAGCCCGCCGTCTCCGAGTACAAATACTCACCTTCGGAAGTTATTTCTTTTGAGGCTCTAGCCAGCATCTTTGGCCAGACCACCATGATTGTAGATGGCGCGCTGTCGAATACTGAGCCCCCCGCGTCTTCGCAGTTTTCTTTCTGGGATTCCGACTCTTCAAGCTCTGCTGGAGCGGCCACCACTGTCGCCAAGCTTCTTGCCCGCCAGGCCACTACAAATGTCTACCTCAATGAGACCTTTGACAACCTCGTTCAGGGTGGCGTTTTCCGTGCTGATATCCGGACTTCCAAGCAACCCATTGACGCCCCCTATCCTGTTGCCAATGCTGACCTGACATTTGTTGGTGACGAGAAGGTCCTTAAGGACATCGATATTCTAGCCACTGCCAAATCTGGAACCAACATAATCTTGCGTCTGCCCGACTTCAAGAACGAAGAAGTTGAAAAACGCCTTGCCGCGGATGTACGCCAGGCCATCAAGAATAAGGATCTCAATCTTTATGTTCTAGACACCGCTGAGTTCAGCGACAACGCTGTGGCTGTAGGTCTTGTCGTTGAGCTGGCCTTCCTCAAGATTTCCCGCCCCGATATCGCAGACGATGAACTTTTCAAGCTGCTTACCCTTAGCGGCCATTTAAGCACCAACGTCAATGATGCTATGACTACTCTTGGTTTCTGCTTCAGAAAAGTTGACGTCCCTGCCTCCTGGTCTGAGACGCCCGCTGGATTTGTCGCTGCCACACGCCCGTCGACTATCAAGCCCACTAGTTTTGTTCCCTTTGTCAAGGACGAGGCTGAGCCTGTTTCGCAGCTTCAGACCTGGGAGGCTGTGGCCAAAGCCTTTGCCTTTAAAGAAGCCTATGGCACATCAGAGGCCCTCCGTCCCGACTTGCCGGTCAAAACCATGACTGTCACGGTCAAGGAGAACCGCCGTTTAACCCCCACCACTTATGATCGCAACATTTTCCATATCGAGTTTGACCTTGGTGCCTCTGGTCTTACTTACAACATCGGCGAGGCCCTAGGAATCCACGCTGAGAATGACCCCAAGGCTGTGGCCACCTTTATCTCTGACTATGGTCTTAACGCCGACGATCTAGTTCAGGTTCCATCGCGTGAGGACCCTGGTATCCTAGAGACCCGTACAGTGTACCAGAGCTTGGTGCACAACATTGACATTCTAGGAAAGCCTCCCAAACGCTTCTATGAAGCACTTGCTCAGTTCGCTACCGATGCTGGCGAGAAGGCCAAGCTGGAAGCTCTCGGCGGCAAGGAAGGTGCTGATGAGTTCAAGAAGCTGTCCGAGGAAGATGCCGTTACGTATGTTGATGTCCTCGCAGACTTCCCCTCGGCCCGTCCATCCTTCCATGATTTGGCAACTATCATCTCACCCATGAAGCGCCGTGAATACTCTATTGCTTCTGCCCAAGCGGTCACACCCAACTCTGTCACGCTAATGATTGTGGTTGTCAACTGGACCGATGCTCGTGGCCGTCCACGGACAGGCCAAGCTACACGCTATCTCGGTGGACTAGCTGTTGGCTCCAAGGTGACTGTCTCAGTCAAGCCTTCAGTCATGAAGCTACCAGTGCGAGACGATGCGCCGCTCATCATGGCTGGCCTCGGCACCGGACTTGCGCCTTTCCGAGCCTTTGTGCAGTACCGCGCCATGCAAAAGGCACAGGGCAAGAAGATTGGAAGCATTTTGCTGTACATGGGCTCGCGCCACCAGCGTGAAGAATACTTGTATGGCGAAGAATGGGAGGCGTATCTGGATTCGGGCGTGCTAACCCTTATGGGTGCAGCCTTCTCACGTGACCAGCCTGAAAAAATCTACATCCAGGACCGCATGCGCCAGACTATGAAGGACATTCGCAAGGCCTACATTGAGGACGGCGGCTCGTTCTATTTGTGTGGCCCTACGTGGCCTGTGCCTGACGTCACTGCAGTGCTCGAGGAGGCTATTGCCGAGGATGCGAAGTTGAAGGGCACCAAGGTGAACCCACGCAACGAGATTGAAAAGTTGAAGGACGACGGCCGCTATGTACTGGAAGTATACTAGTCTGGCGGGCATGGGTGTGACATGATAGATAGATATATACATATAGCCTTGATTGTTTGGATACGGGTCTTGTATGAAGACGCTCATAAAAGCTTATGATTAATTTAAAGTAATTTCTTTTTGCAATCTGCCGTTCTCTGCTCTGCCGCTGCCTGGCTAGTCTTTCTTCGTGAGTAGATCATCAAACGACACAATCTGCCCATCATATCCGATATGGCCGCTCTCGCCCTCTTCCAACGCCCTGTTCTGCGGACTAATCTTGTCATCGTCTGAAGTCCGAGCCTTGTCTTTGGCGGCTGGCAATGGCCTTTCCGCAAATTCTGGAGGCGCAGAAGAAGCCTGGTTTGTCCTGCCGCTCGTATCTTCGCCCAACTTCGCCTCTCTCTTTATTGCTTTCTTCTCATTTTTTCTGCTTCTTCGTGCCTCCTGTTTCTTGACTTCCCGCTCTACCTTGTGTTCTGAGCGTGGCTGAAATCTTTCTGCCTTGCTCCCTCTGGCCGGCTGACCAGTCGTTTTCTCTCGTTTCGCCATGGCCTCCTCCAACCTCTCCCACTGGTTAACCTCTTCTTCTGCATATTGCGGCACTGCATCTGGAGCTATAATCCCGGCCATTTTGAGCACTGCAACACGCGCACCGCCCATTCCCGCGTGCTCACCGACGCGGCGAACACGCATCTTCTCATCACGTGCTGTTGCCACACTGCCTGACATGCCAGCTGCGCTAACGTATATCTGTGGCACCCATCCGCCGGTGCGCTGTGTGCCAAGTTGTGCCAAACACTCGCGGATCTCCCGCACGCGCTCAGCACACACGGATAACCACGACTTGCCGCGCTGTTGCTCCTCGCAGCGGTCAGCCCGGGTAAGGATGATTGTTACGCCGACCGGCCGGATGTTGTCCTTTGCTGCAGCAGCAGAAGCACCACCACCACCACCACAACTGTCAGTACCAGCTGCTGCGACTGCAGCTGCACGTCTGCGCTCGCGGCTGACATCTGCCAGCATTTCCAAAATATACGCATCTGCCTGCGTCAATGGCAGCTCTGCGCGAACAAGCAAGACAATTCCTCGCAAGCTCCTTCTCTGGCGCAGATACTTGTCGATATGAGCGCCCCACTCGCCACGAGACTTGAACCCATACCCAGGCGAGTCAACAAGCACTAAAGAGCGCGGGGCGCCAAGGCGGGGAATCGGCTTGCTGCTTTTTTGGGAACGGCGAATGGCAGCATAGGCAGCAGCCCAGCGAGCGACTTCAGCACGGGGGACGAACGGACCACAGCCAAAAACGTTCATCAACTTGGTGTAGCCAGGGGTAGACGACGAGCGTGCCAGCGGCGCGCCTAGTAGCGCATTGACAAAGGTTGATTTGCCGGCGTTAGAGCAGCCCAGGACGCACACCTCGGGCACGTAGTCGTTGATTCGGTGGTCGTAGAAGGAGTTGGCACTGTACTGGAACGCGGCCTTGGGCGTGGTGGCCGCCTGAAAGAAGTCGATGGCCTTGGCCATTTCACGCGAGTGGAATCGCGGATTTTCTGACGCCGCATCGAAGACTATGCTCGGCGAGTCCCAGAGCGAGGGCACTTCGACTTCTTGCGATGTGTTTCCAGAGTTTTCATGACTAGGACCCGTAGGGGCGCCAGCTCGATCGAGCGCGGGGAGAGAAGTCGAGAAAAGCCTGCATGCTATGAGACGCCCTAGCGCTTTGTTTGGCTGAAGACACGCCATTCCAAGGTCGACTTGAAAGTGTATACGGATACCTTGCGGTCTTGCTCTTGATCATCGCATTTCACTTCACTTGGTCTAGATTTGCTTGGAGAATCGCGATCCATGGCTGTGGGGCTCGACATAAGTGTTTAGGGTCTAGGGTTACAGTGATGTTACACGAAGGCCGTACAGTATCTATATGAATGTATGTATGAGCAACTCAAATGCAGACCGACCTATCTTTCCCCTTTTCCTTCCCTCTTGTTATCTCTAGCTAAGCGAAGCCAAAGCCCTGCGCATTTTCCAAGGCCATGCACAGCCTTTCTTTGAGCTGCTCTTTGTCTCTGTAGGAGGGAAGCAGCAGTGTTCCGTAGCATGTATATGCTGTGGGCAGGCGTGGATGGTCGCCTGCCTCTTCTCCATTCTTCTGCACCACAAACTGTAGATTCTTGATTCCGCCCACAGGCACACGATCCGAGGCCGTGACGAATTCGAGTAGCTTGCGCTTCATCGAGCTGTCAAAGCGCTTGACAACCGACCAAAAGTCACGGATGGTGCGGTGAGACGCGTCCCAGCCGACGTAGCGCGCATAGCGCCTTAGCTCAGATATATCAATCTCTTGAATACCCTCTACGAGGGATTGGAGTAGCGGTGGCGTTAGCAGCTGCAGGCTTTTGGAGTGGATGCATGTGTTGAAACCGCGCTGAAACGCTTCAAACTGCGTGCGAACAGAGACATTAGTCAAGTAATGTATATAGTCGCTGACGTAGGCACTGCGGTTACTGCATGTTACCATGGGCGCGTCCTCCGGATTGTCGGCCACCAGGGTCTTCTGCCCAAGAGCAACAGCCCCGAGCTGTGGCCATTCGGGGTTCTCGCTGTCCATCTGACGAGACACTGGCTCTCCAAACATGTCGACTGAAAACTCATAAGTGCGGGCAAATACGTCTTCAATCAACCCATTTGCCTCATCCCACTCTAGCAGCGTAGTCAGACCATTGGCTAAGTCGGGCCAGCCGTCCTCAATGTGTTGTAGGTCGGATACCGGGCAACCAAGCAGGCGTCGGTACAAAGCCTTGGGGAAGGTTACAGGAAGCGTAAGTCCATTGAACAAGGCTAGGGACACAAGCAGGCCAATGAGTTCAAACTTCCAGCTTTCGACAATAGAGCCCGGCACGAACCATGCCATGTGTGTGCGCGCGTCAACGGTGAACGCGCCATACTCCGGATCTAAGCATTTTGAAATAACGTGCCGGAAAAACTCTTGCTGCACACCACCAGAGTCAAAACCCTCTTCTCCGTCATCTTCACCAAGATGGACCTTGAGAGGGCGCAGCAACTCATGCTCATGACGCTTCCAAAGCTGGTCAAAAGTATCCTTGACAATGTTTTCACGACTAACGTGCAGAATGAGATACTTGGAGGTGTATTTCTTCATGCGTTCATGGAGAAAGTCGGATAGAAACATGTTAGTAATGGGAGTGCTGTTGATCGGATTTCGAGTCGTCTCCCACGCTGAAGTAGAGTCTTCATAGCCACGATTCATGCGGGAAAAGTTGATGGCACGAAATTGCGAGACGCGCGTTGCGGGCGAGAAGATGAACGGGTAGTCCAAAATATGTTTCCGCTTGGAAGACGAAGTGAAGTTAATCCAGCTGATAGGGAGCGCGGTGCAGTCAAGGCGTTCAGAAAAGTAGTCGATTCGAAGGTTGATATCAGATATAAAGAGTTCGCGGCGTTTTGTGTCTGAAAATGTTAGCACTCGTGTCTTCATAGCTAATCGACTCTGGCTTCAACTTACACATATGCTCAAACAGCATCAAGGCCCCCGCGAAGGCGCTATTGCAATTAAATTCACCTTCGCCATTCCAGTCGCGGATGATCACGGTGCGTGCCCAATCTAGCAGAATGATCACCACACGCTCAAGATGCGACGCACCTTTGTCATCAACATTCAGTTGATCAAGCTGGTTCCACAAGGGCTGCAAAACATCCCAATCTGCATCCTCATCATCACTCAACCATGTGACAGCGCCCATATCCGCATAATGCTGACGTGCGACTAGAGCCAAAAACAATCTTCTAGCTAGACGCAAGGCAACTTCATCCGTGTATGCGTCGTCACACTGCAGATATGTCTCCGTGGTAGCTTTGGACTTGCTTGCGACTGACAATCCCATAGAACGTAACCGTGAAATATCATACAATGTATTTCGGTTAGAAACCTCTGGTATCAATGCAACCAGGGCATGTAAGCAGATAGTCATGATTTCGCCAGCTTCCTTGTTGGTTAGTGAGACATCGGATTTACGGAATACCTGAGTGGTTGGTGATCTCAGTGCCTGTAAGGGCTTAGGAACACTAAACAAACTGGACGAAGCCATCCACAGACTGTGAAACACAAGTGTGGGCTGGCTGTCAATAAGCTTGGCTAGTCCCCACCACATAGCACGGCTGGAGAGCAGACCGCCGTCACGCGAAAACGACTTGATCAGTGCTTGAGGACAACTAAGAGAGTGAAAAACACTCTGGATGAAAAATGTCTGCCACTCGCTGCGCATGGCCGCCGGGTACTGTGAAGATGATTTGGGCCGCCCTACCCGTAGCAGCTTGGACCCAAACTCTTCTGGCGTTTCACGAGACATCCGAGCTGGGCGGAAGTAATGCTTTTCAGCCGTTCCATCCTCCTTCATAGCGCGATATATAAACTCGATGATTTCTAGGCTTAGGTGATCCAAGCTTTGTGGTAGTAGCGCCACGTCATCGGGCGAGGTGGCAGTGGGTTTCTCGATGAGGCTGCAGTGAGACGTGCTCTTGGGCTCGGTATCACGGCTGCTATTTGAGCTTGAAGCATCTGCATCTTCGGAGAATATCGGAGGAGTAACAGCAATATCCTGCGTCAGTGGCGGCCAAGGTTTCATTTTGAGGGGGGATTCGGCGTCGAAAGAGCTCGTTTTTCTGTTTGTTTTGTTGTGTGCTTCGAAGAAGTCGACATGGGGGACAATTTCAGGGAGGCCGCGATTAGGTACGGATTGCGTGGGGCGAGCGTGCTTAAGCTGCTTCTCAGGCAAGCCTAGCTTAGGGGAGACTAGACTTTGCCAGAGATGGTCGTCAACAGGTTGCGGATGTGGATCTTGTGATAGACGGCGAGAAGTTTTGGGGGAGGCGGTGGTGGTTGGGGGAATCAGCGAGGACTTGACATGAGCGTTGGAGCTTTGCCGCGCGAGAGATCCCGAAGCCGCCTGGTTTCGGCCGGGTCCGCTAGATTTAGAGGATTCTGAGGTTGTAGGGTAGCAGTGCGATTCTTCAGAGCTTGATACATTATGATCCGGGCAATAAGGGACAAACGAGTCAGGCGCGTCGCTATCTTTAGGACGATATTTTATAGAGTCTGTTGATTCACCGCACACTGGCGATCGACTTCGTGGACTTCCAACGGCTGATGGTGGCAATGGAATAGCAGCGGCTTCTTGAAGTGTGATATCGTCTTGCTCTGCAGCCGAAGCTTTGTATGCAAGAGCCGCTAGTGAATTGGGCGTCAGCCATTCCAGCATGCGAAATGCAACAGTGCCAAATACATTTGCCGAGACAGAGCGATGGTCTTTGCTCACTGGCTTTTCGCTGATGACGAGATGTGGTCCCGACGCACTGGTGGAAGAAGATGAAGAGTGCTGGCCATGACTGATATCAGTAGAAGTCTTTTTTAAGTCTTGTGGAGAGACCGGCGCAAGGGGAACGCGACGGTGTTTGGAGGGGCCAATTCGCTTCTGGGCTAGCGCGGCCTTTGAACCTGAAGGTGTTGGGGAAGCTCGGTTTTGGTACCAAGGAGATTGTGAAAAAGAAAGCGAGTTTACAGTGTCGCTAGGTGTAGAAGGCGGAAGTAGGAATGGACATAAAAGTCGTTCGGGGCTATCCTGACTGGCAAGGAAAATGGCTAGAGTCCGGGCGCTATTTGCGTTGTATCGTCGGATAGGTGCTGAGCCGACAACATGTTGACGACATGTGAGGCAAGTGGATGTTGAGCATGAAGGCGAGCCACAGCCGCGTTGGAGCTGATGGACAAACCTGTAGAGGGAAGGAGAAGTCAGAACAAAGAGGGAGGGTATATTCGTGAGAGTTGGATAGCGTTAGACTTACTTCTCTACCAAAGTCATAAAGCCATACCGCCGACTAGCATGGTGTACCTTGTAGACCTGGCGCGGATCATCCAGACTGACTAGGTAATCGCGAAGCTCTTGGGGGGCATCATGGGGCAGACGAGGAAAGATGGTATGTTCCCACAAGAGACCGAGCAGATCATTGTAGGCGGCCAAGTCGGCCTGGGCAGCGGCATTGGCAGTAGCACCAAACACAGAACGACGAGATGATTCGCGCGTCATGGTGGGAAAGTGAGCCCCGCAGTGCTGCTGGTATGCCGGTTGTGGAGAGGCGGGAGCTATGGGGATGTCGAGTTGAGCGAGAGCACAAAGATGAGTCCACAAGAAGAAGACAGCGGTGTCGAGTTGCAGACAGTAGGGGTTTCAAAAAGCCAGACGGAAGCTTAGTCGTGTTGAAGAGTATTTATTGGTGGTGGTGGGCCACAAGAGGATGGAAACAGAGCCTGAGGTGGAAGCGGAAACGGAAGCAGAAGCGAAAGCAGCGATACGATTAAGAGGAGAAATAAATGAAAAGACGTCCGGAACCGATGCAAGTTAAAACAGGTATATGGGTACGGATATCACGTGGCGTTTCTGGTGGGCGTTGGCGTTGCTTTGTGCTGCTGATATGAGTTAAGGTGAGGTGTTGTTGACTGAGTGCAGGCCGAAAAACGGATTGATTAGATTTCAGTATAGGAACGTGCAACGAGAGCACGGGAGAGAACCGAAGTGCAGGAGATAGCAACAGCAGCAGAGTAGAATGTGGCTAAGGGATGCCCAGACAGCCCTTTCGTCTTGCGTGCAGTAAGTATTACTGGCGGCACAGAATTGTCATCCCTTTTGACGTTAGTTTGTCATTGTTATTGGTGTTGCTACTGGGGAATCAAACAGCCACAAGAGACGAACAAGAAAAGGGACAAGGTCAGAAGTAGCAATAGTAAAGCTAGAGAGACGATGAGGCTGAGTTAAGTTCTGGCTTAGAGCGGCCTAGATAGGACAGGGAAGTCTTTGGGCTTTGAGCCTTGGGTGTCCATGCACCCACCCCACCACCCATGCACCGCCAAAACAAGCTTGCAGTGCTTTAGTCAGCACGCTTATGACTTCAAGCGGCTCCAGAGAACATGTCCACCACAGCGTCTACTGCATACGTGCTGTGCGGCTTGTTTTGATAATAGCTTTCCTCTTTAGGTAGATACATCAATGTTTCCGGGCCAGCGTCTCTAAAAGGACGAGCAAAGAAATTACGTGTATGCGTATCATGCTTCAAAAGCCTCGCCTCCTACGGCCAACCACCAGCTTGGCACTTTGGTGGCCTGCTGGTTGTTTGTTTGTTCATCACATACGCCCCATTAATAACCCTCGTCCCACTCTGCCTCTGGCAGCCCTGTTAAGCCTATGAGATGCAGTGCCCCACTATTTCTCATTGACTGCAGACAATCCTGACCCGTCTAAAAGGGTCTAAAGTGCTGGAGAAGGCCCCATTTTTTACATGCAAGCGAACTGTAGGAAAAAAGTGTTCCTTCCCAAAAAAGCACACAAACTTTCGCGAATTTTTAACCCCTCCATCACATAAGCTGTATGATATCAGATTACTCACGCTTCTTTTTTTTTTTCTTTTTTTTCTTTTTTTGTCTACTTTTTTCTTTTCTTTTCTTCCTTCGCTGTCTACGGTTATCTTGTAGCATATCTTCTCAACCACAAAATCCCTTCATAGTCTTTATCTTGCTCTTGTAAAGCAACTGCGCTACCCCACCTTCACTGGCTTCTTCTCGCAAATAGCTCTTTGATCTTTGATTGGTCCGACCGCCTCTCACATCTTGATCTTTTTTACCATTCTGTTGCCCGCAGTATCACCACCCCATCTGTCCCTAGCAATCAATATGTCTGCCGAAGTCGCCATGGCCACTGCCTCGACGGCGACGTCGCATCCATACACTTGCAACACCTGTCGTATTGGCTACAGAGCCACCGACCTCCAAAAGGCTCACATGCGCAGTGAATGGCAGTATGCTACAACCCCCCCCCCCCCCACCATTTCACTCGACTTTTTATCCCTTCACTTGTAGACCCTAGCTAACTCCGTCCCTCTCCACCCCCAGCCGCTACAACCTGAAGCGTCGTGTCGCCGGTCTCCCTCCTATTACCTCCGAGACATTCTCTGAAAAGGTTCTTCAGGCCCACGCTGCCTCAAACGCCGAAGCCGAAAAGGCCTATTTTGAGAAATTCTGCGATGCCTGCCAAAAGAACTACAGCAGCGAAAACTCTTACAACAACCATCTTCTCAGTAGCAAGCACAAACAAAACTACAACGCCCGGTGTCGCGCTACCGCGGCCACTCCCGCGGCCAAGCCCAACCCTCTCGAGGAGAGCACAACTGCCAGCTCTACCTTCTCCCTAGGCGAACCCATCAAGACTGACACGCTTGTCCATGGCGGCAAAGATGACGACAAGACCGTCGACCAGGTGGCCGAGGCCATTAGCAAGACTGCTATTTCTGAACCCCCCAAGGAGGATACCGAAATGACCCAAGAACCCCAGGCTTCTCCCCTGCACACTTGCTTATTCTGCAACTTTGTTTCTTCGGACATTGATGCAAATGTGCTACACATGGAACGCACTCATGGAACTATTATTCCTGAGAGGCCCTATCTTGTTGATCTGCCTGGTCTCATCACCCACCTCTACAAGCGCATTAAGGAGGACATGGCCTGCTTGGTCTGTCTCAAGGTCAAGTCCAACGCTTTTGCTGTCCAGACCCACATGCGCGATACCAGTCATTGCATGATTCCTTTCACTACTGAGGAAGAGCAGCTGGATATTGGCGACTTTTATGACTTCAGAAGCACCTACTCTGACGATGAAGAGAACGAGGATGAAATGGACCTTGAAGAAGAGGCTAGTGCCAAGCTTGGTGCTGCTCGCTCTGTCAAGGTCACGGGCGAGGATGGCGAAGAGATTATCGAAGATGATGGTTGGGAGACTGACAGCTCCATGTCCTCAACTGACTCTGACGAAATCGGTCCCGTCAAAGCTGACAATAACCTATCCCGCCTCAACAAACACTCTCACCACTCCCATGACGACCCTCGTGCTCACCGTCGCGCCGATGGCTACCACTCACACGCCCACAAGCACCCACGAGCTGCCTTCTACGATGAATTCGAACTACACCTGCCCTCAGGCCGCTCTGTCGGTCATCGCCAGCATCAAAGGTACTACCGCCAGAACCTGGAGCACTACCCCACGCCTGCCGAGCGCGCTCAGCTCAAGCTTCTGGAAGATGCCAATGCCAATGCCGAGCAAGAGTCCCGTGGCCGCGATCCCCGCTCACGCGCTGTGGCTACTCGAAACCAGATGGGCATTGCCGGCATTGATTCCTCAGAACGTGCTGCTCTGCAAAAGGAAACCAACAAGCATCAATGGCAGCAACAGAAGGCTATTGCTAAGAAGGACTATGTTGTGGGCGTGAAGATGAACAAACAAAAGAACTATTTCTACCGGTATGTTACCGGTGGTTAGGCAAAAGGTGGCGCTGTTTCTTTTCTGTTCTTGTGTTTTGCTCTTATAGATCTTTGGTTATTCTGGATATGATGTTTCGTTGTGTACTTGTTTCTTTTGCTATTCTTTGGGTCGTAACGGGGCTGGGTCATGAATTACATTTTCAATGAATGCTTTATCCTATCCTGTCAGTGCTACTTTGTAGTGCCTACCTAGTCCAATGTGATGAGAAAACAACTCCAACGACGATAGATGATGAGTGTTTGTAACCCCTGGACAGTTCTTGTAGTGTTCTTGTGGTCTTTTACGTCTTCCTATTTACACTTGAGTTTATTCAACGACGAATGGAATTACTAAGACCACGGGACCCCATACGTGTGTCTTCCTATTGTTACTTTGCAGAAGCATACAAGATATCCCTAGCTGGACTTTAATATATTTAACGCCTACGGGAACCACAGATCAAACGACGTTGGACTGGCTACAGGACAGAGTGGACCGTCTATAAGGCTTACTGTAGAATTTTGACGAGCGAAGTACAATTTCTCCCAAGCAAACTTGTTGGCAGTGCCTTGCACGTCCACCAGTGGCCCCGTTCCTTGGGTTGGTTGCAGGCCCTGTATCCAAGTGGGCAGTTGTGTCCCCATCGCTCGTGGTACTTGTCAAAGTCCCCATCGTCAGTTCTGGCGGCGNTCGCTTTCGTGTTTTTCAGTAGCTCGTCCGCAAACCGTTGGCTCCATGGTCTAGGCAGTGCCTTACATGTCCACCAGTGACCCCGTTCCGTGGGTTGGTTGCAGGCCCTGCATCCAAGTGTGCAATTGTGTCCCCATCGCTCGTGGTACTTATCAAAGTCTCCATCGCCAGTTCTGGCGGCAAGAATGTGGCCCAGCTCTGTCCTGGAAAGCCCCTTGTATTGGGAGGCACGGAATGGGGGTTCGGTGGGGACGCGGGGTCTTTTGATTTGATTTGAATATATTTTACGTCTAAAGAAACTGTGATAGCGACCCCGCGAGGATTCGAACCCCGAATCTCCGGGGTCTTTTTTTTTGCCGGCCGAAAAGTATAAATAGAGCTCTATAGTCAACTTTTTTCGGAAATCAATGGGGGACATGGTCTAGTGGTATGACGGATCCTTAGCATAGCCGAAGCTCCTCCGGGCATCCGCTACGTATGGATCAGGTCCGGGGTTCGATTCCCCGTGTCTCCAGCTTTTGTCGGGATGGGTCATTCTTTTTTTTTTTTTTT
>NETT01000327.1:14846-28143 GCA_003449175.1 Ceratocystis smalleyi
TTCTTGTTGTGTCTGCAACATGACATTTCAGCCCCTCTACCAAGCTTCTACAGACTCTTCCAGGTGCAAGATGTCTAGCCCCGCTGAGGCTTTGCGGGACAAGGACCAAGAGTACACTGTCCTACCAACTGAGCGTGATTGGGATGCCCGGCGAAATGAGATAATCTACCTATACCGGGACCGCGAGTACACATTGAACGACGTCCTCAAGGCTATACAGCACAAGTACCACTGGAAGGTCACGTAAGTACCCTCCTCTCCCCCTCTCCCCCTCACCCCCTCGCCATATCGCATATCTTCTGTCCCGCCTCTCTCTTCCCTCTTGTCGCCCGTCATGCTCTGCCCAGCCAGCTAACCGCTCTTGCTCTCGTGGGCCCCCTCCACCTCCGCCACAGTCCACGCATGTTCAAAACCCGCTTTGACAAATGGGGCATCCGCAAGTACCAGAAGCATATACCCAGACGAGAGCGCCCCTCAAAGGCGCGCCGTCGCCCTGCTTCAACATCCGTCACTCTAGCTATCCGCAATTCCTCAGATGTGTCGGATTCCGGACGGGGTCCTACTGACTTTGGCTTCTGCTCGCTGCCGCCCCCCCTTTCTATCTCTCCTTCTACCGCAGGCTCTGGATACTCTGCTTCGGCTTCCACTGCTGCTGGCGCCACGATCGCCCACTACCCATACAGCTACACGCCGCAAGATACCCTGCCTACCCCTCCTCTGCAGTCCAGCCCCAAGACCGGCTATTCGTATGTGCCCCAAAACTCACTCGCATCTTACAGCCATTATTCGCTGTCCCCCCAGGCTACAGCAGCCCCCCGGTCCTCTACTACGTCTCCCGCAATCTATGCCCCTCAGCACCATCATGCTACTTCAATGCCAATGCTGCCCGTATCGGCAGGCTCTATTCCCATGCAAGTAGTCCCTCAGCACATCATGTCTCCTCCAAGCACATACTTGCCGCGGTCATCAACCTTTGATCCAATCTCAGGAAGCTACAGCCTTGATTACGCCGATAGTCTGCCTGCCAGCTCGCCGCTTTTGCCCTTGACGGTCGAGTCAAAGTCTTCTGTAGCTACATCCACCGCTGCCTCCAACTTCAACTTCGGCAGCTCAATCTCCCGCCATAGCAGCTCCAAGTGTTTGGGGGGTCTTTCCTGCTCCAATACTATCCCGGGATGCAATAGCGAGCTGCTGCGTCTAGTTCCTGCCGACATTGCTTCCAATGGCATTAAGGGCCAGGTGGATATGTATCAGAACCTGAGTCATTCTGTGGCCTTTCTGACTCGTCTCCGTGGCCATATTCGCAAATGCTGCCAAGATGAAGAACTTGTTGTGCGTGCGGAGGCTGAGATGCAGAACCATGTGCGCCACCTGGTGACCAACATCTATCCCGCCCTGTGCTCTGGAATTGTCGGGCTGGTCAAGGTGACCACCTCTAATGTGGTTTTAGGTTCTTTTTTGAGCACACTTGAAACCGAGGCCATCGCCATCCACGGTCTTGAGCATCCTGTGTCTCAGTTGGCCATGTGTCTACAAAACCTGTTCCTCATGCATCCTCAGAACGGCTTTAGCTCCTTGGTCGAGGACATGTCTCAGCAGATGGGCCAGCAGCTGTTTGAGACATTTGGCCGTGGCAGCCCGGTGGGTCTATACCACGTGCTGGAGGGTCGATGCTCCTATCTTGTAGACGATGGTGTTTTGGTCAACATTGACGGCCTTCTAGACCTAGCCTGCAGGAACTTGCAGAGCCAGACCCAGAACAATGAGGTCGAGATGTTCCGCTCCATGATCATTTCCGACTCCGTCACACCCAGCACAGGTTCCACGGCAGCTAGTGGCGCAGCAAGCCAAAGAGGTCATTGGGTTGAGGCTCGTGCTATAATTGAGCTGATGTACAAGGTTGCGAGGACAAAGCTCGACATCAAAGAAACCGACCCGTCCATCTCCGACTTGACGGAAAACGTGCTTCACCGATGTTCTGAGTTCCAGCAAGCCGCAGCGGGAGACCCTCACTCAAAGAGAGCCCAGATGGAGCTTAGCATTGTCAATGCCCTTGTGCCTCGCATCTATCTCATAATGGCGCAGAATCTGTATTACCGGGGTATCAAATCAGCCGATGAGGCCTTGCGGAACCGGGCTTTGCAATGCCTGGAAGATTCATTGGAGCGCAGCTCCAAGTACCAGCACAGATCCAAGCTCTTTGGCCTGTCGTTAGACATTGCACGTCGAATGTTCAACGCTTACAACGATTCGCAGGCATTGGTTGAGCTCCAGCAAATCGAGGGACGCTTCAGGCCGGAGGAGGCTCTTGGCATGAACTGATGACGTCCCGCGACAGCTCTGCACTGCATCTCCTAGGCTCCAGACTCCAGACTTGTACAAGCTTAGGTGCGCGTAGCGCCAGGCGCCGGGTGTCTATTTAGACTCTAGAGATGGCGAGGTAGTATGAAAGCGGAACTACTCAGCCGCGGGCTAAGCCAGAGCCCCCGTACAGCCCAGTTGGACGTGCTGTTGCGCGATAGGGGAATCGGAAGGGGCGATACCGCGGCGATGAGGAGATATAGGATCTCGGTGGTGGAGGAAGCAATAGAGATGGGAGTGTCTGTGTTATGGGTTTTCTTTTGCGGCTGGGTGGTTGATGGTTGTGGAGATGATGCCTTTTGAGGCAGCTCTCCCGCTAGAGGGTGTTAGTCTCTTGTTCTCGTTCCTATCTTTTCGTTCGGAATATTCCGCCCATATGTTTGGCGCTCGTCGATCTTCTGTTTATCTTTGTGCGTGTTTCCATGGTCGACACAAAACATATATAAAGAATCAAGCATTACGCATCGCGCATCGCGCATCACGCATCACGGCCACACACTGTTGGCCAAGTAAAATCACGTCACGATACAAACTCCAACTTCAGTAGTTAGTTACCCATGCTTCCTGTCCGCGGCCGCTTCACAAGGCTCTAGAGGCAGTCAGCCTGTCGGCATTTGATAGAGTATTCCGTTATGGCTCGGCACCACGGATACCAGACGCAGACTGACTTTTATAATCCACGTTTTTTCTCTTGCATCTGATGTCGTGCCTCTGTACAGCGAAGCTAGCTATGAGCATCCCCATCCAGGCGCAGCCCTAACACCCCCCCCGCTGCCGTCGCCTTCATCTGATAGCCCCGGGGCTGTCAAAGCTCAGCTTGTTTCAGGGAACACTTGACTAGCTCGACGGCTCGACGAAAGAAATGATTGCAGCGCTTGAGGCACAAGGTGCACCATGCATCATCGCTTTGCTGGCATTCTTCTCGTTCAGTCTTTCTATTACAAATTCCCCAAGGGGCCGGCTGACGATGCAACGACCGTGGGTGGTGTCAAGTTTCAAAATTCGCTTTGGCATCTTGAATCTCCCTCTCGTCCTTCCATGGCTAGCAGCTGCAAGCAAGCCTTGCCATAATCAGATCTACCCCTACTCCCTTCTAGGAACTAGCATGGGAGCGGAAGCACTAGTAGATCCTTAGGCTAGCGTTCCCATGATTTGATCTAACCAGCGGATTACTGTTCGTCTACCATCATCAGCCATCGCCCACACAACCCCGTCTGTTTCGATCTCCATGCCTTCATTCTATTCAATTGTCGTCTATTTCGGTTCAGCTCTCTTACTTTTGTCTCCCATGAATGCTTGACCTCTCGCAATCTCTAGGGGCCTAGTCTTTCCCTGCTCTTCTCCCTCTCCGGCGCCAACATCCGCCATCCATGATGAGAAATATTGAAGAACAGCAGCGCCCTGATGCCAAGCTCGCCTCTCTTCCTGCCACCGACGGCTACGGCCTCAAAAGAGACCTCGGCTCGCGCCACATCAACATGGTCGCCCTCGCGGGAATGATGGTGAGTCTCATCCCTTCAGGCTCCAGCAGCCTTCTTTCCTTCCCCGTCGTTTCTCTCTTTTGGATACAGCTCCTTCCCCGCCCACCCCCTTATTGCTGCCATCCACTAACATCCGCGTAGGGAACTGGTCTCTTCCTTGGCTCTGGCCAATCCCTTGCTATTGCCGGCCCCGCCGGAGCTTTGCTTGCCTATGTCGTTATGGGCTTTGTGGCAGCGGGTATTTCTTTCACCACTGGCGAAATGGCCTCGTTCTATCCCCATACCGGAGGGTTCATTCGGCATGCTACCAAGTACGTTGAGCCAGCTTTCGGCGCTGCTACTGGCTAGAACTTCTATAAGTTGTTTCGTCTGTTGTTTGGCCCTAGCTGTGACTGTTTCCACTTGCGTCCCAGAGGCAAGCAACCAAGTCGCAACCCGCTAACTCTATTGACACCGGGCGCTGTACTCTTCAGGGTACACCATTGCCATTGCCGTCCCTGCTGAACTTAGTGCCGCCGCCACTCTTGTTCAGTTTTGGAATACGTCCATTAATCCTGGCGTATGGCTAACTATTTTCATCGTATTCATCGTGACACTCAACCTCTGCGGCGTTCGTTTGTATGGCGAATCTGAGGTGTTGTTTGCCTCGCTCAAAATCCTACTCATACTCGGACTGGTCATTGGCGGCATTGTAATCAATCTCGGCGGTGCCCCTAATCAAGAGCATCTTGGATTCCGCTACTGGCGCGATCCTGGCCCGTTCAACAACTATATCGAAGGCGGCACAGCTGGTCGGTTCCTAGCGTGGTGGAAGGTCATGCTCTCGGCAGCCTATAGCTATGGCAATTTCTGGCTCCGAAGCCCGGAATCCGCGCTACAACATTGCCAACGCAACCCAAAAGACTTTTTGGCGCATTGCCCTGTTTTACGTCACCACTGTTTTCGTTGTCACCCTGATTGTGCCTTAGAATGACCCGGCACTCAAGATCTCTACGCGAAATGCCGCTCAGTCGCCATTTGCCATTGCGTTCAAAAGGCCGGGTGTTTCTGCTGTCCCCTCTATTATCAATGCGGTAGTGTGCACGTCGGCGATCAGCGGCTCTTCAGCCTGCATTTACATTGCCTCCCGCACGCTCTACGGGCTCAGTCTGGACGGCCATGCCCCTCGGATCTTCCTACGCTGCAATTCGCAAGGTGTGCCTTACACCGCTGTTGGCTTCACTTGTCTACTCTTGCCCCTGGTGTATCTTAACGTTAATAACAATACGTCGACTGTTTTTAGCTGGTTTGTCAATGTCACCACGCTAGCGGGCATGATTGGGTGGATTGTCATTGAAATAACATATCTGCGGTTTTTGCAAGCTCTACGAACACAAGGTTACACCCGAGATGATCTTTTCTACAAAGGACCGCTGCAGCCCTACTTGACGTGGCTTAGCCTGATCATGATTTTGTTGATTGACACTTTTTCCGGTTGGGATGTCTTTGTCCAAGGCAACTTTACCGCTGCTGGATTTATCAGCTGCTACCTCAACATTCTTATATTCATCAGTACGTTTGCTATCGGTCTCTGTGTTGTTTACCCATTGCGTGTGCGTAGGCAATTTGCTAATGCAACCCCATCTCTTCCCCAGTCTTGTACGTGTTCTTCAAGATATTTCTCAAGTCTGAGGTTGTGCCACTCACGGAAGTTGATCTAGCCATGGACGTCAAGCTTGTTCGTGACGAGAAAGAGGCTGCGAGAGTCTACAGAAAGACATCTGCGGGTGGAGCGCACAAGATGTGGAAGCTGCTACGCGAGCACATATTTTGACAATGTAATTTGTGTACATGGAGAGACTCGGGTGGAGTTGAGTCTCGGAGTCGTTGTTTCCTCGTAACTTGTACAGAAGCTTTTCTAAGATGACCACAGTTGTATTGAATGTTTTAATCCTGAGCTTCGTGGCCTATGTACATCACCAAGTAAATGGCTGGATGAAGATTAAAGATCTATAGGATCAGGGGATCAGGGAATCAGGGAATCATGAAACATAAAACACAAAACACAGAGTACAATATAATTCGAAAGACAGCTAGCCATGTGTCAGCATCTCCAAGCCTAGTACAGAAAGCCGAGGAGGAATGACGTAAAGCTGGGAAGGAATACAGGCAGCGCTGCTGTGGAAGGATGCCTACCAGGATCCGGCAAAGACAAACATCATCCTACTGGACAGATGGGTTAATCATCAGCTCTCATCGCCGTTGGGCAGAAAATAGGCACGAAGCAGACAACAATCAGGCAGCAGGCAGCAGGCAGGCAGACTCCTGATCGAGGATGCATAGTTGTACAACGTGCCTATATATTGTCTTATAAAAAGGTGCTCAACTTCCCTCCTGCGTTCCTATCAGAAACATTCTCTCCATTTCCTCTTTCACATCACATTGCCTCCCAACAACCATCCCCATTTCTTCACAGCCAGCCATGTCATTCCCCGAGCCTAATTTCCCCGGCGGTCTCTGGACCGTCGTCGCCGCCGGACGGGCAAACTATCCTCTTGTTGACAGTTCTGCTCACACCCACATAACCTCATATGTGTCTCGTACAGTCCTCACTCAAACCTTTACTAGCAACGTCACATCAGCGGCTCAAACCCATTATTCCTTCCCACTCTATGACGGCATTTCGGTCATCTCGTTCTCGTGTGACATCGACGGGAAATCCATCCATGGTCTTGTCAAAGAAAGACAGGCTGCTCGCGAAGACTACGAGAGCGCAACGTCCAAGGGCTACAATGCCGCTCTCCTCGAGCTATCGCAGAGTGCAGGTGATGTTTACACCATCTCGGTGGGAACCGTCTCCATCGGTGCTACTATCAAAGTCACCATTGAATATGTTGGTGAATTGCGGCATGATGCTGAGAGCAATGGCCTTCGCTTCACAATTCCAACCCACATCGCTGCTCGCTATGGAACTAGTGCTGATGGCGTGCCGAGTCGCAGCCAGCCCAATGGGGCATTCACGCTGACCGTTGACGCCGAGCTCGCTCCTGGATCCGAAATCAAGTGCATTAACTCGCCTTCTCATCCTATAAGCGTCAACATTGGGAGCATTTCTACACAGTTGGAACCATCTGTTCGTTCTAATCCTTCCAGGGCTTCGGTTCTTTGTCGTCTAGCCGACGCTTTACTTGACAAGGACTTTGTTCTAAACATCACAGCAACCAAGCTTGGAGAGCCTATGGCCCTTCTCGAGCGACATCCCACAATGCCCGATGAAACAGCACTCATGGTCACGCTCACTCCCCGCTTTTCTCTACCACTAGAAAGGGACGAACACCCTGAGATCGTGTTCATGTGTGATCGCAGTGGCAGCATGATGGGCACTTCTATTGAAGGCGTCAGATCGTCTTTACACGTCTTTCTCAAATCCCTTCCTATAGGCGCAAAGTTCAACATTTGCAGCTTTGGAAGCAACTATTCAATGTTGTGGCCCAAGTCCAGACCCTATGACAATGAGAGCTTCAGGGAAGCTTCTTTTCTGGTCCAGAACTTACAAGCAGACATGGGCGGAACCGATATGTACGGAGCTCTCGACGCCATCTTCAAGCAAAAATCACCCCAGACCACTCTAGATGTGATTGTGCTTACGGATGGGCAAATCTGGGCCCAGGACCATCTCTTTGGGCTTATCAGGAGCACAGTGCAAAGCTCAAATGGAGCCGTCCGTGTTTTCAGCATCGGCATCGGGAGTGGCGCCAGTAGTTCCTTGATTGAAGGGATTGCACGGAATGGGAACGGATTCTCCCAAGCCGTAGCCGACGCAGAAGTCATGGACCGTAAAATAATGCGCATGCTGAAAGGGGCCCTGAGTGCCAGAATCTACGATGTCACGTTAGAGGTCGCGTATAAAAGCGATCCTGACTGCAATGCCAGTACGGGTGTGGCCAGTGGCCGTGGCGACGATGAAGATTTCGAGGTGGTTGACAGGGTCTCCGAGAGCCTTATTATCGAGTCCGGGGAAGACGACAAGAAACTACAGGGCGAGCCCGGGGAGCCCGAAAAGATTCACGAGGATGGACCTCAAAACCACGATCCCATGCTGATTTATGACCCTGCTGCCGATGTTGATGAGCCAGCTCTCGACTCTTCCAACAGCGACAAGGGCCTTACAGCAGCTCCCCATGTCCCTGTGCCTCCTATAATTCAGGCTCCCGCTGTTATCCCGAGCTTGTTTTCCGCCACCAGAGTCTCAGCCTACCTCTTACTGTCCGGAACGGCAACACAAAGAACCCCCCACAGCATCATCATGCGGGCGTCTTCTTCCCATGGACCACTTGCGCAAATTATACCTGTTGCTGTGCTAGACCAGCCCAGCGAGACTATCCACCAGCTGGCGGCGCGTAAAGCAGCTCAGGAACTAGAGGACGGCCTAGGCTGGCTCCACCAGGCTAAAGATGCCACGGGCACGCCACTCCATACCAAATACCACAACAGGTTTGCCGGCATTGTGCAGCGAGAGCTTGTGCGACTAGGTGTCAAATACCAGATCTCTGGAAAGCATACATCTTTTGTAGCTGTGGAAAGAAGAGAGGATCAGTCGAGTGCAGAAATCAGGGACGGCCTGACTAGCTTGCTCACCCCACCAATGGTTATCAGTGTGCCACAGCAGCTCCAATCCAGAAGACGGAGCCCATCTGACCCTAGATATCCCAGGCACCTGCGAAAGGAGACAAGGAGCATTGAGTCACCCCTACTAGCTCAACATGCCTTCCCTTCTAGCATCAGTTTATGTTGTTCCTATACACCAACTTTGGTACATGACGACGCTTCTGCACTGGATCAGACAGCCGAGTCACCTGCCAGCTTTGACATAAGCCTCCTTCCAGTGCTCGATCCCAACAGCCAATTGAAGTTCTCGGAGGTTTCGACAGCCACGCCTGAATGTGCAAAATCGGATCTTGATATCATTATCGACGCAGCTGACATTTCCGGAAGTTGGGGGGCCGATGCCAGGCTGATGGAAGTGCTTGGGACTACAGTGGACGAGCTTAGCGGAAAGGCCAAGGAAGTGGGCGATTCCAGGATTCTAGTCACGGCGGCAGTGATAGGCTGGCTAGAAAAAGAAGCAGCCGACAAACGAGAGATCTGGGAGCTTCTCGTCGAGAAGGCGAGGTCATGGCTCGCCAGCCAAGGCCATTCAGCCGAGAAGCTAGTTGGGCATTTTCCATAGACACCCATTCCACCGAGCACCCAGCCGCCACATCATAGCCTAAGGCAAGAAAGCGTCAGTACGGAACGAAGCCAGCCTTCACGCGTCGGGTATTCAGACTCCAAGGGGGGGGGATGCTGGAGATCCTTTCTTGGGCCTCTCTCTCTCTCTACACACGATGGATGACAGTTGACCCCAAGATTGGGCGCTTGACAGCCAGGTGGATGCATGTTCCTGAATATCAGGGACAAGGCAATAAAACCAGTGGCCGACGATCAAACCGATCAAATATCAACACAGACAAACCAGGAAAAGCGGGGACAGTGTGTTTCCCGAATGGGAAAAGAATAAGCTCAGCTCTTTAGCGAGCTTCTGGGCTTCTGGACCAACTTGGATCAGGCCATTTTGTCTGTGTGTTGCACGTTTTTCCAGTCTGCTAGCGTGTGGTAGGCAGGAAGCGAAACGAAACGGCTCGGCAACTTGGAGGGCCCTGACTCGAATATATTTATTGGTGTAGTTGTTGTGTCGCTCCTCGGGCTAGTATTTCTAATAGGAAGCAGACAACGGCACTGAGACAACCGAATAAAGGGAAAGACAAGAACATGAAAGATAGGGCCAAAGCGAGCGGCAGCCGAGGGGACAGGCATGGTAGAAGCGAGGGGAAGGCAGGAAAGGGAGGGGAGGAGGACGGAGCCTCGAGAGCCAGAGCCAGAGCCAGAGCCAGAGCCAGAGCCATTCAACCGGCATAGCATCGCATTAACAAGCCCCCTCTTTCTGTCCTGCATAGTGTTTTTGGTTTTCTCATGTTTCTTCTTCCTTCCCTTGAAATCGACGCAGCACACAATCTGACCGTCTCGATGCTCGGCATTGCCGGTCGGAGTTGTTCTCCCTCTGTTCTACAGTTCGCTCGCTCGCTCGTCCCCGTTCATTGATTGGACTTTTTTTCTTCTTCTGTTTCTGTACGCAACCAACCAACCTGCTTGCATGGGTGGAGGAAACCCAAAGACGGGGAACTAGCATCTGAAGGAAGTCATGGCCACGTGCATCCATACCTCTTGAGATTTCATGCCTACTTTTGTGTTGTTTTTGGAGGTCTTGCCTGTAAAGTACAATGCCAGCAGAGTAAAATGCAGAACTGCGGAGCGCGAGGCGAGGCCCCTCTCAGCTTGGCCTAGCTTTGCTTTGTATGCCGCTATTAGCCCGTTCAACCATCAAGCCGCATGGAGTCAGGAGAAGACCTTCGCCCTTATCCAGTAGCATCCGCCGACCCAGGTCCCCAACAAAGAAGTGGAGCAATCTTCTTGAGTTTCGGCTCTTTTTTGGGGTTTTTTTGGGGTTTTTTTGTTTTTGTTTTGTTTTTTCTTTCTTTTTTCTTTTTCCCTTTTCCCTTTTTCCTTTTTTTCTTTTTCGTTAATCAACTCGTCTCTTTTTTTTTGGCTCTTGCTTTTTTCTTACCTCGTTCCCTCTTCCCCATTTTCCCTAAAGGAGCCAATCATCATGCCGTGCAACGCTGCTAGCTGGGGCTAGACTGTGATCCATGAGCTCATGTTGGGCTTTGGGGGGGGGGGGGGGCAGCGGTGGCGGCAGTGCATTAAAGAGCAGAAAGCAGAAGAAAAAGGAAAAAAGAAGAAGAAAAAGAAGGACACAAAGATCAGCCAGAGCTAGTATTGGGTTGCTGCAAATGGGTAGCAGCGATAACGCAGGCGTTTCATGTCAGTGTCTAGAAGGAAGTTGCAAAGTCAACGCGGAAATATGCAGAAACTTCTAGGGTTTCGCTTCGTCCACGCTTCTTCTTTGACCATCGCAGCGCGGCCTCAAGGCGGCGGCGGGCCACAAAAGATGTTGCCATCGTTATCATTGCCTATACTTCCTAGCCATTATCTTCTTGCCCAATTAGCCTTAGCCCTCGTATATTTGCGCCTTGGAGTCTCAGGGTTTAGTCGATGCCTATGTCTTCATCCATCATTTCGTGAGGGGGAAAGTGTCAGGAACGGGACAAAGCCATAGTCCCACATGGCTTTGCAATGCGCCTAACCTAGGAAGTTAGTAGCGGTACCATTAGCAGCATGAGCAGCATGAGCAGCATGAGCAGCATTGATTCCCGTGGGAATTCGCTCTTGGTGCTCGCTCCGTTTTGTGCATGCACGTACATGCCTGCCTGCAACGTACATTTGGTTGGAATGGAATGCAAGTGCAAGCGGAGAGCAGAGCTGGTCCAAGCAAAAAGAAGCGGGGAAGTGGACGAAACAAGCAAGCAAACCACCCAGTTGCACATTATAATGAATGGACTCTGTCGGTCTTCTTATTTTTCTGCCCCCCTGTCTTCACGCGCCCTAGCCCCGGCCCCTTCCGCTCTTTCAGCCTCTTCCACCAGGCACCGTCTCGCCATGTGGCGTGCATGGTGTGGTTTCTTGCATTTCTCGTTCACAGATCCTGCGATTTTGCTTTTCGTGTGCTTGTCTTCATATTCCTTCTTGTCCTCGTTTCTATGACTCTTGCCGTCTTTGCTTCCGAGGCTTTCTCGAGCCCGTGCCGGGTTTCCCTTGGATATGTGGTGATTATTATGTCATCCAGTATTGAGAAAATTAATGCAGCGATCCCGCTGTTTGGTCAGCTGCGACGAGGACTGTCATTACGTTGCGTGTGTGAGGTTTGGGAGAACGAAGGAGAACGAAGAAGAACGGAAAAGAACGGAAAAGAACGGAAAAGAAAGGTGCAAAACGAGAGCGGCCACTAGGAAAAAGAAGAAGGAAAACGGAGAAAAAAAAAAGAGAAAAAGAAAAACAAAAAAAACAAAAAAAAACAAAAAGGACGCATACTATCTGTTTCGCATTACCCAATGTTTTGCCGGATTCCCGGGCCTTCTCCAAGAACGAAGCTTTGTCGCATGTAGCTTGCAGCTTGCAGCTTGTAGCTTGTAGCTTCGTACCCTGTATTGGCCAACTTATCTCCTAAGCACTAAACACACTCTTCACTTGCTCGCTCGCTCACGGCTGACGGACTAGTATCCGTTGATGATGCTACCGCTGCTAGATAACACGGCCGGCTCGGCTGTGCTCACATCCACCCTCTCTGAAGGTCACAGTGCAAAGTCGAGGCTAACAGAAAATGTCTTGGGGAAAGATCAGACACGGAAACTTAGCCCATGGTGGGCTTTCCCGTACCCCCTCACTACACACTGGATGCCATCTACGGATGCTATAGCAGCTGGGACAAGATGCCTGCCTGCCTTGTGATAGCAGCATGAACCCTACAATTACAATACATCGACCAATACTTGCACTAATTGACTCGTGCTGTATCGGCTCGTATGCGCACTTGTGTTCGCGAGCGTCTCTTGTTTCTGCCGTTTCTCCTGGCTCGGATTGGCTGGAGCTGGTGTTGGTTGCTGTATTATCCGTCTAGTGCCGCCCCCTCTCACCCATCTCCATCCCATTTTCCGGTCTATCGCACCTTGCTCGCCCCCGTTGCCCCGTTGTTGGGTTTACCCTCTCGCAGTTGTTTTCCCTGTTTTCACTCTTACCTCAATCCTCAACTGAGGGGTTATGGGTGCATGTTGGCTAGATGGATGGCCATGGAACATAACATAAACGCATGTTTCCCACTGAAAGCTGAACGACAACAGCTTCACCAAGTCGCGAAAGGTCCGGGAACCTTAATTCCTGCCATGCTATAACCAGAACAGAAGAGAAAAAATCACTTTATTGAGTTTATCGCAATTTTTCGCCATTCCTGGCTTTGCTCCTATGCTCGTTTTCCTCTGCGTGCTTTGCCTGTCGGCCTCTCTCTTCCTACTCTTTCTTTGCCGTCTCCCTTGCGCCCACGACCGACTTTTCCCTTGTCTTTTCCTTGTGCTAAAGAAAAGAAGCAAATCAATAAAATAAATCAATTGTGAATTGAATGAGACAAGAAGCGCAGGGAGAAAGCCCAGGAAGAAAAAAAGAAGTCGAATAGAAGGGCAATGCAATGAAAAAAAAGAGGATAAGCCCAAAGCGAGTCGAGAGGTACGTACCGCCAAACCCTCCTCCTGTCTTCTTGCTCCCCCTCCCTACGCTCCCCTCCAAAAGAAATGCCGTATGCCCAGAAAAAGCGATATATAGTAATGAGTCCTCCCCCTCTTCTGTTCTTGCTCCCACCCTGTACTAAGCTCTGAACACCACTATCATCATCATCATCATCATCGTCAGGTCAACCGACTTTGTTTTTCATTCGTCACCTCCTTTTTTCATCTCTTGTCTCTTCTTCCTCTGATCACCCCTCCCGCCCC
>NETT01000328.1:0-26803 GCA_003449175.1 Ceratocystis smalleyi
CAGTAGGTAGACGTAAAATAATACAATACAATACAATACTGCCCTGGGGAAGGCGAGTAACAAGCTTGCTTCGGAGCATACGTGCTTCTCTCGCCCGAAACCGGTGGTCAGCCTTGCGGAGGGTTCATTCTGTCCGGTATCCAATCTGGCGTCGTTTGATCTTAGTGATTCCAGTAGACGATAAATATATTCAAATCAAATCAACCAGGAGACGTAAAATACATTCAAATCAAATCCCTAATCCCTAGTCGCACTCCACTTGTGGCGGAATATTCTGTCTGCTTGGACTCTGACGAATCAGGTCAAAGGTTTCGTCTTGTCTTTCCTTTTGTTTTCCAGCTTTCCAAAGGACTTTTGTTTGCTTGGTGTCCATTGCCGGCCGGCCATTTACACAAAGACATGAAGAACCTTTGAAAAGAAGAAGAATAAATATATATAAAAATGAGAATAAAAAACGCCTACACTATGGATTACGCTCCAAGCTACCCGGCCTCGTGGGACGGGTTAGGATGAAATGGGAGAGGGACTAATAGGGATCTTTTGTTTCTGGCTGCTTAGTTGCGGCGGGATCTATGCCCCAGGGCTTGTTCCCCTGTCTTTTCTTTTCTTTTTCTTTTGATTCTTGCTCTTCCTGCGTCTGCTGCATCATCTTCTGTCGACTCTCTGCTGCTGCCCGTTTTCTGCTTCTTCCAATGTGATGTGTAAGCAAAGGCCTTGAAATAGAGACATACTTGGTGTTGGGTCAGCCGCGTCTGCATGCGTTCTGCGACGGGAAGCGACAGATAAGGAGGGAAACAGAGGACCTTTGTAAGGAAAGGCGAAGCAGCATGCTGTACGCGAAGACCCCGTCCCATCCCCTCCCTCCTCCATTGTCGGATATTGGACCACCAGCGGCCAGCGCTCTGGTTTTTTTTTTCTTCTCTTTTTTGCTTACTATTTTTTATTATTGTTTTTATCTTCTCTCCTTCTGCCGTGTCCTATGTGTCCTATGTGTCCTATCAAAGGCCAGACCCGGGGCGGGCGTGAGCTGCCTTCTCTTTTCGGGGAAGAAGAGAAAACAGAGAGGAGGGGCCTCTGCTTGCTTCTTGCTTAGTTCCTCTCTCGTGTTCCTTCATCCTGCCCGTCTCTCTGTCCTGTCTCGCCTTTGGGGGGAGGGGGCAGAGGAAGGCTTATTTAATACAATGTTTGCTCTTGTTCTTTTCCCTCGCTGTTTCGAGTCTAGCCTTTGTCACCCATTCGCCCGCCTGCTTTGACTGCTGTGTGCTGTGCTGTGCTCGTTCCTTGCTGTTCCCTGCGTCGTAGTACAGTCTCCAGTCGTTAACTTGTTTCTCTTTAGCCGCGTTTATCTCCCTCACTTTTCTTCTTCCAATCTGTTTCCATGCCTGGTTCGTTTCCTCCTGTCCTTGCATCTTCTCTCTTTTCCTCTTCGCTTTCTCCTTCTGGCTCTGTTTTCCTCTCTTCCATTTTCTGCCTTCGCCTGCCCTAGTACTCGCTGTTCAATACCAAGCACTTGTATTTTCTCTCATATCCTTTTTCGTTACCGTAGCTCTTTTTCTTTTTTATTGCCTCTTTCTTCATTCTCCCTCCTTGTCCCCGCCGTCTTTGCTTGAGCCGCCTTCTCCCTTTTGTTTTTATTCTTATTTTATTCTTATTTTATTTGCTTGTGGCTTCCTTTGCTCTGACTTGACTTCCCCTCCATTATCGGCCATCGACGAGTGGTCGTCTCAATCTTGAATGCCGCATGGTTCGACCTTGATTCGCTTACGGCAAGCGCGACCGACCCCGAGGACCACCATATAGGTAGTTGCTTCGGCCTAGTCTCCTGCCTCTTTGGTTCATTGTATTCCTTATCAGATCGATCTTGACTCGACCCACCACCGACTATCACCATCATCATAGATTAGGCTCGCCCGCCCGCCCTTCCTATTCCCGCCCTGCCCTTGCCATCCCTATTATCGACAAACGCCTCCCGTAATGCCGTCGTTCTTTCGTCGTCGTCATGAGCCCGAGGACATCACGCCCCACCCAGGACCCGTAGACCATGCCGAAGCCTCAGGCCTAGAGCATCTGACCGGCGTTGCTGCCTATGACCAGGCTGAGAAGAAAGACAGCACACACAAAGTCGACCACTTCAACTCCCTCGATCCCAATCTACCCCTTGAGAAACTGACCGAACTTGACGCAGCCCTGGCCAACGGCACAGCCGAAAAGGGCGATGTCAAGGAAAAGTGTGGCAATGCAAAGACTGGTGCGCCTGGCCTTCATGATTCGCAGGATAGTAGTCCGTACCCCGAGGTGCGCGCTGTAGTACGCGACTACGACGAGGACCTTCCAGCCAACACGATTCGTGCCTGGGTGATTGGCTTGCTGCTGTGCACGCTGGGGTCGGGCGTCAACATGCTATTCTCGCTACGCAATCCTAGCATCACCATCACGACATACGTCGTGCAGTTGGTGGCATATCCTATTGGCCGTGGCTGGGATTTGATCTTCCCAGACCGTGTGTGGAGTATTTTCGGGATCAAGTTTAACCTGAAGCCGGGGCCGTTCAACTACAAGGAGCACGTGATAATCGTGGTCATGTCGAATGTAAGTTTTGTATTTGCCTCTGTGTCTGTGTCTGTGTCTGCACCTCCGCCCTTCATACTCTTCCAACTTGCCTGCTCCTCTCTTCTTTTTTACCTTGTTTCTTTCTTCTTCTTTTTTACTGACCCCCGTTTCCTAGGCTGCTTACGGAGGTGGCGCCCTCTACGCCACGGATGTGCTGATTGCTCAAGAGCTTTTTTATGGCCAGCACTTCGGCTGGGCCTTCCAGCTCCTCTTCGGCATTACCACACTATGCACAGGATACGGTCTGGCTGGCCTGGCTCGGCGTTTCCTCGTATGGCCGGCTTCTATGATTTGGCCATCAAACCTGGTCAACTGTGCTCTGTTCTATACTCTGCATGACCATGCGCCGGCAGACCCGGCGCGGACCAACGGCTGGAAGATCCCGCGCTTCAAGCTGTTTCTGATTGTTTTTACTAGCGCGTTTGTGTGGTACTGGTTCCCCGGCTGGATTTTTCAGGGCTTGTCGTACTTGACGTGGATTTGCTGGATAGCTCCAGACAGCGTCATTGTGAACAAGCTCTTTGGGGGCTACAGCGGCTACGGCCTATTTCCCATTAGCCTGGACTGGACCGTCATCTCTGGCTTCATTGGATCGCCGCTGATTCCTCCCTTCCATGCTATTGCCAACGTGGTCGGAGGCATCATCTTCTTCTTCATCTTCCTTTCCATGGGCTTGCATTTTTCCGGCACATGGTACTCGGACTACTTCCCCGTGCAAAGCTCACTGTCCTTTGACAATCTCGGTCTTGAGTACAACGTATCACGTATCCTCAACTCCAAGTTTGAATTTGACGAGACCGCCTACCACGCCTACTCACCCATCTTCCTGCCCACCCAGTTTGCCCTATCTTATGGCCTCTCGTTTGCCGCAGTGACCGCCGTCATAGTGCACGTCTGGCTGTACCACGGCACGGAGATCTGGAAGCAGTTTCGACTAGCCCGCCACCAGGAGGACGACGTCCACATGAGGCTGATGAAAAAGTACCGAGATGCCGAGGATTGGTGGTATGTGGCCCTGTTCCTGGTTATGTTCGGGCTGTCCCTGGGAGTCATCGCCGGCTGGCCCACAGGATTCCCCGTATGGGCCTTCTTTGTGTGTCTCCTGATCCCCATTCTGTGGCTGCTGCCTATTGGAATCGTGCAGGCTATTTCCAATATCCAGCTGGGCCTCAATGTACTAACCGAGTTCATCATTGGCTACATGGTTCCCGGTAAACCGCTCACCATGATGATGTTCAAGAACTACGGTTATGTGTGCATGGGTCAGGCGCTCTTCTTCGCACAGGACCTCAAGTTGGGCCATTACATGAAGGTCCCACCACGTGTCATGTTTTCATCGCAGTTGGTGGCTTCAGTGTGGTCGGCCATTATACAGATCGTCGTCATGAACTGGGCCTTTGACCATATTCCTAACCTCTGCGATTCCAAGCAGGAGAACCACTACACTTGCCCTGGTGGCCGTGTTTACTACACTGCATCTGTAGTATGGGGTGCCATCGGCCCTGCACGCATCTTTAGTAGTGGTGCGATGTACAGCGGTCTGCAGTGGTTCTGGCTTGTGGGTGCCTTGACGCCCGTAATTACGTGGCTTCTGGCTCGCCGTTGGCCACACTCGTTGTGGCGTTATGTCAGCGCCCCATTGATCTTTGGTGGCTCCGGATGGCTGCCCCCGGCTAGTGTTTACATCTATCTATGCTGGGGTATTGTCGGCACCGTTTTCAACTTCTACATCAAGCGTCGCTACACTGGCTGGTGGCTACAGTACAACTACATTGTCTCTGCAGCACTCGATTGCGGACTCGTTGTGGCAACGCTCGTCATTTTCTTCACGCTTTACCTTACATCAGCAGCCCATCCGCAATGGTGGGGCAATCTTGGCGCTATGGAGACGCGGGACTACCTGGAGACAGCCGTGAGCTCGAAAGTTGCGGAGGGGCAGATCATCGGACCGGCACAGTGGCCGTAGATGAAAGCACACGTGATATGTGCGTGTTAGGGTTGTTTGGAGAGGGAAGGACATTTTGACGCTTTTTTATTTTCCTTTTATTTATATATATATTTTTTTGCTGGCGTTTAATAACATGTTTGTTTCTTTTTGGTTATCTTGGTCTGCTCTCATGTCATACATACATCTCTCGCAACTTGAATTATACGAAATGTTTTGTCTTTTTGCTTGATTGGAAAGCAGTTCTAGGGTAAATACGAAAGAAGAAATGGGAAAGCGCACAAGTTGTATCAACCTGTTGTATGCGCGTACTTTTTGCTTAACAAACGTGACAACATGGGCAAGTGGTCGGCTGTACCAATACAGGCCGACTTTGGAGGCCGAGGTTGGGTTGGGGAGTAAAGAGAGCGGGACGAGGAATCTATAGATTTTCCAGAGAATAAGAGCAAATCAAAGTTGGTAGGAAGCGAGAAAAGTGAGACATGCGAAATGATGGCAGCAGCAAAACGAACATGGTGATGTGATGTACAAGGTCACGGGAAGTGGGCATCAGAGTGGGGAAAATAACAGAAGATCAGACAGACTGAAGAAAGGATATAATGTACATGGGGGATGAGGGATAGGGGGTGGGGGGGGCCGGTCATGAAAATCAATGGTAGAGAGAGAGCACGGCGAGGGGTTGTCATGCGATGGTCAGAAAACAGAGGTGAATGAAGACCGCAGGAAAAACACAGGGAAGACAAGCGACGCTATATCCCGCAAACTATCCATTGTCTTCCGCTCGCTTTGCAGCCTAGAGGCTAACACTCGCCTTAGCTCTGATTAAACAGATGCAGCACGCCCTCGTAGATGCCAAACATGATGGCGGCGTTAGGGACGGCTCTGAGCAGGTGTGGTGTCATGCCACCGTACAGACCTGCAAACCCCTCTTCCTTCCACACCAGCTTAAAGCACTGCACTAGGCCCGTGTATTTTGGCCGGCCATCTGCCGCTGGTGCCTGGCGTAGCCGTGTGCGAGCCACCTCATGTGGGTACGTGATGATGCTAGCTACCAGCTTGGCTCCACCAGCCGCACTGAGTTTGCCCACGATATCGCCGGCACGGTCCCATGCTGTGCGTTCGCCACCACGAGCTTGGATGCGCATTTCGCGTAGTGCGAGTCGCCGCTTCATCTCCTCGTATAGCATCCACTGTAGTGTGCTCTCAGCTACGCCTAGGTAGCTGGCGCTCATGCCCTTGTACATGGCGCTAATACCCTCGCTGCGGAGTACCTGAGCAGCACAATCAAATGCATTTCGGTAACGGCGCAGCGATGCACTTCCCTGCTTGGTAGCAGTGTCTTTGTCAAGCTGCATCCGCGTCTTGATCATCCAGATGGGGTTGGTGGCCGTTGCGGTGGCCACGCCAGCTAGAGCAGCCGCCGAAAGATGTACCCAGGCAGCCTCACGTCCATTGTTGAGGTGTTCGGAAATCATCTTTTTGCCGTTGCCATATGTGTAAAAGTGGATTGATCGCGCAGGCACTACACCTACTAGGTTGGGGCCAAGGCCCTTGAATAGAGCACGTGGGCCCTCAGTCCGCCACACGTTGGCTAGGATCTGAAGTGTTTCGGTGAGGTGACGGCCAGCGGCCTTGACAGGATGAAGCACACCACCGGTAGAAGTATGACTAGTAGCTGCACGAGACTCCAGCAATTGGTTCTTGTAAAAGTCGGACTGGAGGCGAGTACGCAGAACATCGAGTGGAGCTGTAAAGGCGGCCGCGGCCATGCCTCCAGCACTGATAAATAACATAAGTTAGAAATGTGTAGCAGAGCACGGGAACAGAGCTCGGGGCTGTCTTTTCCCTGGCCGCATAGGCGCAATATAAGACGGCATAGTAAAGTACGTTGTGGCGACAGCCAAAGGAGAAGACCCGCTCTTGAAGAAGATGAACAGCCAAAAAGAAACAAGAAGGGAACAACTCACCCACCAGCGACAAAGTGCACCCACGATCTTGAGACGCTTGAAGGAGTAGCTTTTGACGCTGTGACTGTCGAGGTTGTATTGTTGGTAGAGGACGGTACTATAGCTGTTGCCACCGGGGACGTCGTCAACGGAGCAGTACCGTCACTCGTCCGCACCTTGGGATTGGGCAATACTTGGGCAATCATGATACAGCAGCAATATTTTCAGCGAATTAAGCTTAGAATGTATCAATGATGATGGCGTTGAGCCGTAGTCGCAGAGCTTTAAAAAAGAAAGAAAGTCAAGCAAAGATAGGTGATGGTGAAGTTTCTCGTTATCGATAAAAAAGGAACCTTGGCTGGTTGAACAAGAAGTGAGCGAGGGCAAAGGGAAAAAAGAAGCGAAGGTCTATCAAAGAAGACCGAAACGGCGCAACGAGAATACAGGACGCAGTAAAAGATCAAAATATACCAAGAAAGCAAGACTTTTTGGTGATGTAAAGAAAAAAAAAAGAAGAGAAAAGTAAAACTTGACTAGAATAAAAAGAATATCAATGAGTAGTAGTGGCAAGAATATAATAAAAGAGGCAACTACCATTTGGGGGAAAAAGCGGCAGTTCCATCCTTGAACAAATTCTAATCGATAAAAATTTTTCCCAACTAGATAAAAACACAAGCAGGAGCATTTGGAGGGTTGCCCCGCAGCCAAGGGGGGATGGCTTTCTTGTATCGAAGTGGAGTACCCCGCTTCATTGGTGGTAGTTTGCTTTATTGCATGTTTCGCTTTGTTACATATGTGCTTGCCCATGAGGTGGCTGATGCGATACGCTAGATAATATCAAGATCTACTACCATCCAACTCGCGAACTACCATCCATACTTACATCTCGTGCTTGTGACTTTGATTGTGGTCGTGGTCGTGGTTGTGGTTGTGGTTGCGTTGTGGTTGTGGTTGCGGTTGTGGTTGTGATGGTGGCTGTGGTTGCGGTTGCGGTTGTGATGGTGGCTGTTGTTGGCTCTGATTTTGCGTCGGCGCCGCTGCTGCTGCAGAAGCTACATCAGCCATTACAGTAAGCATTGAATGTGCTAGTTCCTGCGGTGGCATCGGCGGTTGCGGGGGGTGACTGGGACTATGGCCATGGCCATGGCCATGGCTATGACTGTGACTGTGATTTTGCGTATGACTCCCGTGGCTGTGGCCGTGACCATGGTTGTGGATCGGATCTGTCGGCTGTCCTTTATGAATTGGTCCTCCACCATCTGTACTACTCTTGCTATTGTCCACTTCCATACGCATGTGCATATCAGATGCTGCTTCCCGCCGTTTCTGTTGGTCTGGGCTCGGCGTTCCGGGAGCAAGTGAGTTGGAATCTTCACCGGCGGTAATTTCATCGCGCAATGTAGTTTGTGGTGTGAGCTGGTCCATAGTGGGAGACAATAATCGATCGTCATGGTTCATTGGAACAGCTAAATTAATCACAGGTAACGATTGGTTTGATCCACTTCCAGTAGAGCTGGATATGTTGGATGATGTGCCGCAGGCGATATTCCCGCTGTCTTTGTTGACAAGTGCCATTTCCTCTTCTGTCACCATCTTCCATGCACACTTAGCATGCTTCTTTGTACAGCCTTGGCATGCAGTCAAATGCTTGACACAATTGAGCCTAAGTCGTCTACACCGATCGCACTGTGGCACTACTGGCGCGCCCTTTTCCAGCCTCTCAATCCGTGCCATTATGAGCTCGCGATTTAAGGTCTCTGTGTCAGCCGGGCCAGGATCCAGCGTAGCCTCCGGCGTCGGCCGCCGGTATGCTTGGGCACTAACAGAGAGTCTATTACTGGCATTGCTGCTGCTGCCATTATGGCCTTTGGAGGAGCTAACACTGGTGCCGTTGCCGTGGACTTTTCCACTGATTGGTGTTAACGGCGGCAACTGTATGACAGGGGCTGGTATTGGCGAAACTGGGAGACTAGTTGGCCTCCTGGGCACCTGATCATCGGTGATACTAACCACGAGGGAAGAAGATGGTGGTTGCAGTTGTAATTGTGGTGGCGGCGGCGGCGGTTGTGATTGCGATTGTGAATACGGTATTTGCTGTGAGCGCGTTTGTGTCTTCGGCTGTTGCTGTGTCTCAAACTGCTGTAAAAGATCTGCGTGCAAATCATAGCCCCCACTAGGGCCATGTCGGTGATGTGGATACCATGACGACCGGGTGTTATTGCTAGCTGCCTGGTGTGGCTGCTGCTGTTGGTCATGATGATGTTGGCTTGGATGGCGACCGTGGTGCATCTGATGTTGCTGCAATTGTGGAGACGATTGCTGATGGCTGCGTCGCTTTTCAATAGCCAGCTTTCTCCGGCCAAGGTTGTAGTTAAGTTGACGGGCGCGCTTGGCAACCTCGTCAGCCCTCATAATCAGCATTTGAAGTCGCGATTCGATGATGTCGACAGTGGCCAGTTCGGCGGTCTCATCCTGATCTAGCGGCTGTTGCGGCATTAGACGATCAATGGCGCCAGAGACGATGAGCCGCCAATCGTCTTCGGTAATTTCGACGCCGTATCCATAGAGATTAAAACGGCAAACTCGATCCTTGCCCATGACATTTGTCAAGACAAAGTCATTGGGGTTTTCTTTGGCAAATGTCACAATATCCACCCAGCACACAGGGCGATTGTATGGCGTCTGTGAGGGCGATGTGACAATAGGGCCTTCAAATGCGCTTTCCAGTGCTTTAAGAAGACGAGGGCCAGTGAGTTTTGCGCCCAGTCGCAAAGCAAGGCTCTCATGTTTGCTCAAAACACCTACGTCGCCCAGCTATCGTTAGTTGCATGTCAAGATTAAGCCGCATTCAGCTTTTAGATCTGAAGCTTACCCTCATAATCCTCGATTAGCCCAAGTATGTCGGCAAAGGTATCGCGATCGCCTTCTATTAATCGTAGCTTTTCCATGCTGTTCTGTGCCAAGTAATTTATAGGTGCGGTATCGACTAGGAAACACAAGAGGCTGTTAGAATGAGGTTGCTCTGCAGCGAGTGTTACAGGACGTTCACACGGACATACTGTGAGATGGCATAGGTCGTGGGATCAAGTCCGTAGGGACCGAGGCTTCGTGAGCGTTTCTCTTCCGCTTCAGCGGTTCGTGATCGGAGTGCACCATGGCGAGTGGAGATCAAGGGCCAAAAAGAATATATGGGATATGGGCTATGGACGTAATGTCCTGAGTACTTGAGAGCCTTATAAAGCGGTATAAACACAGTCAAGATCCAAATGCCGGGTTACGTCACGGCATCGGGGCCGGGGGTTGAAGCAAAAATGTCGATCAAATGAGCAAAAATATCACGACTTGCAATGTACTTTACTGGAATCACAATACAGCGCTCGGGCCGGAGAAGAGTTGATCAGAGAGGATCGTCTCAGCCGAGTCAAACTGGAGCCCTGCAAGCTCCAGCACGTCGCCGTAGTGTAATGCGCCAGTTTCGCCGAGAGAAAAGCGCCCCTCTGGAGAAGAAAGGGCCACGAGCACCAAGCAAGATACGAAAAACACGTAAGACGCAATACTGGCGGAACTTGTTTGTCCCCCCTATGACCGAGTGTAGATGAACGGGCAAACAGGTGGGTCTGTCGGGAGAAATAGCGTTGGAGGATAGGTGAGTGTGCCAGCATGGGATGACAAGGCTGAAGAGAGCTGGGATAAAAAGGATAAAGGCTGTAATATTTGTGGGTTATTCATTCAGCCGGGAGGGGCCTTTTCGTGGTTAGTGAGTAGAATGATTAGAGGTTAAGTTTAATCGAATTGGAGATACAAAGAGAACAGCAAAAGCAGGAGGAAAGCAGGCAGGGAGGGAAAGCGACAGTCTTGGTGGTAAAAACCGAAGCGAGGCTGCGCAACAACAGAGCAAAAATTCCGCCCTGTGACTGACTTGAAGACAACAATAGCGTCAAAAATAAAGTAAAGAAAAGGCCGTGATCAGTCAACGGTCCCTGGCAGCGGCAGCGGGGACACTAACCCTTGTCGGCAGGATTTGGGGACCATCCCTGTGAGAAAAAGGAAGAAAAAAAGGCCAGAACGAAGAAGCAGAGCCAGAGTCAAGAAGAAAATAGAAGGTTGTTCTCTCCAGGGTTGAAGGAGAAAGGGGAGAAAGACAGCCCACCGGTCCTTTGTATTTCTAGAACCTGCCCGCCACTGGACTTTAGGTAGAGGCAGAGATCAGTAAGAACAGACGCAGGCACAGGCACAGGCACAGGCACAGGCACAGGCACGGAGACAAAGATGCAGATAAAAAGCTATACACAGCTAGTCAAGGGGGGATATAGAAGCCTGCGGGACACGTAAGATATCATGAAGCAAGAGCAAAAAATCTTTTACCCTTCTAACAAAAGACCCTTCCCAAACAAGCCAATCAGCATCCTCCAGTGGAATAAATTGAGGCGCAGCCAAGTCCTTGGGGCGGAGAGCGCATGCGGAAGAAAAAAACGGCAAGAGTAGAACCGCAGAACAACAGCATCCGCAACTAAAAGTCAGCACAGCAAAAGGACAAAATCCCGAGTTCGAAGTCAATAACGAAGCGTGGAAACTAGCAGGAACTGAGCTTGTTCTCTGTTAGGATCAAGGAAGAAGCTCACAGGGCAAGAAGGGGCTGAATCGTAGCTAGCCAAAAGAAAAAAAAGAAAAAAAAAAAGAGAAGCAAACAGGCTTGCTAGATAGCCCTGTACGGCCAACTATATAGAGTTTGTTCTCAACCACATAAATAAATAAAACGCATAATACTAGACACTAGCCTTTGGATCAAACACCTCTAACAAATCTCGTATTGTCGTAAAACTGCCCCCAGAGAATATCCAAGTCCAAGAATGCAGACAGCCGGTGGTGCTCCCCCACTCCCGCCTGGCTTTACCCACGGCTTTGGCTACACTACCCCTCTCCAAGCGCCAAAGGGTGACGTGCCATGTCAGACTTGAGGGAGGAAAGCCTCCATGGCCTGACTCGGTTCGTAGTTGGCGGTTGGTTGGTCGTCACGTGTCAGGGCTATCCATCCGGCGCCTTGTGCAACAAAACAGACTCTTCTCACGACGATTAGATCAGCACAGTGTGGATACATCCTCGCTCAATCCCAACTGTAACTTACAATACCCCCGATCATCAACTAGTATTTCCCCATACATGAATGGAAGCCAAGCGCCAAAGATAATAAAAATAGCTCTGTTAAATTCTCTGGATCCTGGAGAAAATATGTATTTTTCTGTATTTACACTCATAACATCATCCTCTGCCTGTCCCGTGCTCTATTCCTCTGATAAGAAGGGATTCTCGATTGCTTCGCTGCCGTCTAGAGGACTAACCAGCACTAGAAGCGTGCCTCGCGCTACTAGTAGGCCTAGTTGGCGCTCCGTCTCATTTCCATTTTCGTCTATATGGCGGTGAAGTCAGTACATTTACACGATTGCCTTGCTAAGGGCACGGCATAGACTCACCTGACATGGTTTCCTTTGCTTCGTCCAGAACCAAATTCATTAGGGCGTCGTAGCCCTTGAGCGTGCCAACGACTAGATGCAATCTACAGTTAGCACACCAGCCGAGCGGAACCTAGAAGCGTGCTTTACGTCTCCTAACTCATCTGCCCCCTCTCCCAGGCGCTCCTCCGTTTCTCATGCGCCTCAAGCTCACGCTCTCACTTACCTTCCCGTCCACCGGTAAATTTTACTCTGATAGACTTGTCCATGTACTTGGCTAGGTCAAGGATGTTGTCTCTCTTCTTTTGCTCGCGAGGCTGCTGCTCCCGGTCGCCATGGTGGTAGCCACCACCACCACCTCCTCGACCACCGCCAGAACCTCCCCGACCACCACGGTAGTCGCCTCTATAGCCACCACGACCCCCGCCACGTGCGTGGCTTCCTCGATCGGCCATTCTAGCTTCTGTGTGCCCGCTCTTTTAGGGCGACTTGATGTGGAGAGATGTGTCTCGTCCTACACGGCGTTGCGAGGGAATAGGTGTATGTGTACGTATTCGTCAGGAATTAGGCGTTTTGCGTCGAGAATATTCCGCTCTGGGAGTCGGTTTGCCTCCACTTGTCTTGAGTCTTGCTGGCCGGTGTAATGCCCTGGAAAGCTGCCCAATTGGAAAGCTCACAAGCCCACGCAAATATTGAAGATGGCCGTCAAAAAGAGCAAACTATTTGCAGTCAGAAAAGCCCCTAGCGCGAAGTTCAAGCAAGTCAAGTTAGGCAGTAGAAACCGGTGTCTGTTCTTCGGTGGGGAAAAAATGAAAACGAAACAAGGCTGCGAACATTAGTAAAGCTACAAGGCTGTGACGTCAAGGCTGGACAAACATTGAAGTGGCGGTAAAAGTGGGGTACCACCGCACGAATGTCAAGTGGGAAGCCACCTTTTTCTTGACCTTCACGTGACTTTCCGGATATATATACTACGGAACAGCGATTGACAAGGAATTAAACAGTCAAGAAATTTGGTTTGGGGAAAACTGTAAATCAATTGATGAAGAAGTTTATAAGAGCCGGCTGTAGCCTAAAAATAATATATCTATATACTGCCTGTCTCCCAAGAATCCCATGCTCAGCCAAACAAGCAGAGACAGACTCAGAGAGCAAGCTTACTTGCGTACTCGCGCCGAAGAGGTCCGTCTGTTTCTCCGCCGATGCGAGTGAACAGGAGTTACAGGTGTCGTATCTGATACTACAGATCGCTGCTGAATGCTTGCCGCCGAGTGCTGATTCACCATAGGGCCGATATCTTTCGTTGATGTTGGGGTTAATGGGTACATGGTTTTGATGGGGGCTGATAAAACCCTCATGCCAGTAGCGCTGCCACAAGGATCAGAATGCATAGATGACTCGGGCGTAAGTTCTGGTGACGGGGGTATCGATGACGATGATGGTGCGGAGACGGCCTTGGTGGGCACAAAATTTGCAGCGTAAATGTTGAGCATGCGGGGGCAGTTGGTGTCTTCAGTACGATTTGTTCCAAGCGAAAAGTCAGGCGGGCTGCTCGCGTGATGAGGATGAGGCAAACGGCTGCGGGGGTTATTCAATGGGAGTGCAGGCGTTACTGAAGTAGTAATATTGGGCTTGAAAAGTGGTAGTCCCGGGGGAGGTTGGAGCCCATGGTTGCCTGGGGCACCATATAGACGAGAGCCAGGAGGGGAGTGGGATGAAACATAGAAACCCGGGGATTCATACCCTGAAGGCGGTTGAAGTTGAGGTGGAGGATGAGGTAGATGTTGAGGTTGCGCCATGGGTGACATGGAGATATACGGCGGGCTCTATCCGCTGCCTTGTCCATGTCTATGCATGAACGGGCGAGGTGGAGGCAAATTTAAATGGAACGGCGAAGCCGGTACAACAGTGGCATTAGGTGGTCTGTTGTCAGATACAGGTGGGAAACTGGCTGGTGGTGGAGGGCCTGATGCAATGAGAAAATCCGGTACCTAACGAGATTTGCTGTTTGGACCAGCCGATGCCTTAACCAGAGTCTGGAACGATGATTCTACAAGTCTCTTCAGATCTTTATAGGTGGTATAAAATACAGTTTGCTCGTCGCGACTCGTTAGGCTGATCATATCGTTAGTTCCCACATCAAGACGGTTCAAGCTCGCAATGATACGTCCAAGGTCCAAAGACGGTTTGCCATTAGCATCCACCGCATGGAAAAGATAGTCTCGGTAGAGCTTGAGGGCATAGCATTGCCCATTCTCAGACCAACGGGGATCCCCGTCGAATTCAAGTCGTTCATTGACTGCACCAAGCTTTGCCAAAAGACGAACAAGGCGTGCATTCTCAAGTTCGCCGTAGAGAGCTGAGGTAAGAGAATCTTGCGCATGCAAGGACGAATCCACAGTGTCGAACGCATGACCGACAATACGTGGAAGGAAATCATCGATTGATTTCCGTATATCTGGCGATGCAGGTGTGAGGAGCCAGAGAATGATGTTGCGCAAATCCACGGAGTAGCCCAATTCCTTCAAATCGTTAAAGTAAGCATCGTATTTGCCATCAAAGTTCGGAGACGCCGTACCACCAAGAGAAATGGTCAAGATGAGCTTGCCAAGCTGAATAAAATCATCTTCTTGTTGTAATGATACAGAAGGGCGCTCGTCCATTTGGACCAAATCTTGGATACCGCAGGCATTGAGTCTAATCCGATTCTTATCCGTGACTAGAATCTTGCTGAGGTCGAAACATCTCACAGCAAGCTTGGCGCCATGAATGGCTCTCAATGCGTTTCCCAGTTGTACAATGTAGCTCCAAATGATGTTTTCTGAGAAGACGGCCTTGGATCGTACATGAGCACGACCTTGAGCTCTGGAATCGCTAGCTGCTTGACACACCTCTTCAAGTGTTTTAGAGCCAGGGTAAAAGTCTTGCACAACAACCAGCGAGCTTCCGCCAAACTTTCTGGTAGTGAAAGCTTGGTGGATGCTAACAACACTGGAGTTTCGAACAGCCTTCCAATCTGTAGAAGTACGCAACACGTGCTTATAGGCAGCGTCATTGGTCAGCCGGAAGCCTTCAAGACGACGCAAGCAGTATGTTTTGTCATCTTTGATAGACGTAGCCTTATATACCCAGGTTGAGTAGCCAAATAAGCTTAGGTTACTTCGAGGAGATGTATCAAGGGCTACCAGAGAGTGGTAATCTTCAATTTCTGGCAGTTGGGGACCTATTATGGCGGATTAGTATCCAGAAAATATCGAGGGGTAGGGACAAGACTTGGGCGTGGGGTTCAGTATGAGAGTGTTGTTTGGCGACTTACTAGTCATGGGGATGACGCGCAAGGTCGACTCCAGCTTCTTAAGCATGTCTTCTCTTAGCTTTTCGGGGAGGAATAGATCATGGGCAAGCTTTTGATAAGGAAGAAGATCTTCTCTATAGGGACCCATGTTCGCGTACAGGTGGTGTTGTAGCTACAAGCAATGGCATGTCAGCTTATATGCAATGTGGGAAGCGCAAAATACGTGAGACCGGTAGTTGTGAAGCATAAGCGCAACTTGGCGCAATAGATTGACATAGATGTCTGAACACTTACCGGTTGTGCATGAGACATGAATGGGCCAGCGTGTGGATAATATCCAGCGCCAGCCATCGCATGGTCTTGCACATAGGGATTGAAAGGCGTAGAAGCTGGGATGCCATTGGCGACTTGAGCCATATTGAAGACGTCATAGCTGAAGCCAGAATCCATCTGGCTGGCAGGTTCGTTGTTTCCACTTCCTAAGTCATAATTTGAAGGCATGAACTCTTTCGCATTGGCGGGGTTGAAGGCCATCGTCTTTTTGGCATCACTTTGGGGGGTGCTCGGAGCGGTATTACCTGTAGGGATAAGAGGAAGAAATTGTGAGCAACAGGCTTTGTGTGGTGGATATGAGACGCATTGTATAGTGGGAAATACATACCACCTCTAGGAGTAAAAGAGGCCGCATAGAGGGATTGCGATGAAAAGGTGGACTTTTTGGCGAGAGGAGAAGTGGACGCGGGGTTCGGGGATATAGCGGGAGGGGCAGTTGGTATAGCATGGAGGCCAGAAGGTGAAGTTGAAGATGAAGAGGGGGTGAAAGCCGGCGTATCCCATTTGAGAGTTTTTCTGTAACCAGAGGTAGAAAGAAAACTGTGTTAGTGCTTGGCCATGTTTCCGCAGACTAGGACACTGGTTGGTTATAATGATTGAGGAATATCGGCACATACTGGTGGGAATTAGGCGATGCTAGCACAGAATTCATGGCCATATTTGGGGGCGCTGCATTCATATGGCTAGCATTACTGTTGGCGGTAGAGTTTGCAGTATTACTGTGCACAATGGAAGCATGACTAGGCGTGATAGTGGCGGGGTTTGTGGAAGTGTTGGTTTTGGAGGTCTTGGTTTCGTGGTTAAAGGTGCAACCCTGGTTTTCGTATCGGCAATGGCCATAGATGAGGACATTTTTGCACGGAGTGTCTGGGAAAAACAAAGAAAGCAAACATGTTAGAATGGTCCATGGCTGTTATTGGACTGTGGTGATACTGACCTCGACTTTTAGCGTTAGGAGAGCCGAGCTGCCGGCGAAGCTCTGCGGGCTGAGAGCCCCTCGCAGACATTTTGAAAGGGAGCTATTTTTTGGGGGGGTTTTTTTTTTCGGTGAGACGACAACTTATCAATTCACTTGCTCGGATACTATGCGATTGATCGATGGTAGACGTGGGAAATGCGGCAATAATGATGGCTAGCAATGGGGAAGGCCAAGTAGCGAAGTAAAGAGATTTAGAGGTGGTAGAACTGGTGAGAGAAAAAGTGCGGTAATAATAATAGAAACGGCATCGAGGATAGCAGGGAAGATAGCAACAGGCACTGGGGATGTTTCAGAGTAAAAGCAGATGTGTAGTGGCGTTTCTGCTATTGGCATTCGTGATAGTAGTATTGATAGCGACGGGATTATACCGATAAAGTATCACGAGGGGCTAAAAAGATGGTGTTGGTTTACCCAGTATATCGATAGGGTCAAGGAAAGGAACAGCGTTAGGGCGCCAAGTTTAATCTGTAATGTTTTTTTCTTTTATCCTTTTTTCGATGGCGTCCGTTGCTGGTCGTCGTGGTAATGTTGTTGCTGGTTGAGTTGGTGCTGAGGTGATCTCAAGTGAAAGACCCCAACCCTGTCTGTGGACACGCGGAACTACAAAAAGAGGGTCTGCGGGATGAGTGTAGTCTGAAGATATAAGAGAGAGAGAGAGATAGCAACAGGAGAAAGACTGATTTCGATTGTGTATTGTGTCGGGTTTCCAACAGTAAAAGAGATAGCCGATAATGGACTCGATGTCGCTGTTTGAAAGTCCTGGATATACCAGTACAGTCGGTGCAATGATGCCAGAAAATAAACACGAGAAAAGCAAAAAAAAAAAAAAAGGAGAAATAAAGTCAAAAAAAAAAACCAGAACCGGGCAGTTGACGAATGATACTTGTTAGCGATAGAGCCACGGAGACCAGCCTGGAGACAACCGCCGGCTTCTGGGTACAGGGCCCTTGTTTGCGTGTATAGATGTGTGGGTGTCTGAATGTGTTGATGTGTGTGGTGCTGATTATCAAGACAAGCTACAAAAAGGTGTGGATCCGTAGCTCACGATAATGAAATGGCCAGTCGCCCAAACCCAAACTGCTTCGTTATTCCTTTCTGTGCGCTTTTTGGGTTGGTCTCTGACGTCTGGCGTCCCGGTGTCTGGCCAGCGTTTTGGCTTTGGAGGTTTGGAGGGAGACTTCAAGGTTTGGCCTGGCTTCCCTAGTCTATCTCCCACTTGACGCCTCGCTATATGCATGGTGCCGCTTTCGGTGCTATCGTTATGTCTATTAACGACATATCAGCACATATCAATACGTATCTATGCACTCGGTGTGGCGCTAGCCAGGGTGTTCCCCGATTATGACCGCACTAGGACCCGCTAGATCAGAAGCTTCAGCCACAAACAGCCTTTACATGAACAGACGTCACCACAAAAGCGTCCAACTTTAGCTCTATCTGCCACCTAAACTTATTCAACCCTTTGCGCCCAGACATTTTGGCGACTATTTAAACCAGACTGTCAGATCGCAACCTTTCTTTCGCCTTAGAACCCACCTTAACGCTCTCCATTCTTCTCACCACACCACTATTCTGTACATCTGCAAAATCAACTCCACCTACGCTACCTATCGCACATAATCACCACTACCACCATGGCAAGTAGGGCAGACCCTGATCTGGCTGCTCTATCGGCCGACCAACAAGAAGCCCTAAGCCAGTACATGGCCGTGACAAATCAGGATGTCGGTGATGCGGTTCCCCTGTTAGAGCGCTCGCAATGGAACGTGCAAGTAAGTAGAGAACAGGGCCCCCTTCCTCTCCACACCCTCGCCGGGATACAAAAAGCAACGGCCCCTTCCATCCATACCCGTTCTTTGATGCTAATTCCTCGTTCCATAGATCGCCATATCCAAGTTCTTTGACGGCGAAGGTCCAGATCCTGTGGCTGAAGCTATGGCTGCCCAGGCCGCCGCTCCCAACGTCCACACCGAGAACTTACAAGACTCCTTTGATATGCCACCACCTGTCTATCGTCCACAGACCGAAGCCGCACCGCGCGTTGTACCACAGCGAGCCGGCCATATACCATTCTTCTTCTCGGTCTTACTATATCCCTTCAACTTCGGATATAAAATGGTTTCCTTTTTGTACCGCACGGTGCTCTTCGTTGCATCTTTCCTTCCTGCCTCGATCCGCCCTCGTGCTGTTACCGATAGTCTGGCTGCTGGCATCCAAAGTGTTAGCGGCCGCAGAATGTTGCTACCTAGAGACACGGCTGCCCGGTTTAAGCGGGAATTTGAAGAAGAGTATGGGCAGGAATTACCCTTCTTTGAAGGAGGGGCTGCCCAAGCACTTGATGCAGCCAAAAACGATCTCAAGTTCCTCCTCATGGTCCTCATTTCGCCCGAACATGATGACACAGATTTGTTTGTGCGCAAAACACTTCTATCCCCCGAGGTTGTCGAGCTCGTGAAGAATCCCGCAAACAACATTATTCTCTGGGGAGGCAATGTTCTTGATTCCGAAGCCTACCAGGTTTCGCTAGAATACAATTGTACCAAGTTTCCCTTTACGGTTCTCGTCTGCCTCACACCTAAAGAGGGCAGCACTCGCATGGGAATTATCAAGCGCATGGCTGGTCCCATGTCTGCTTCCCGCTACCTCCGTGAGCTTAGCCTTGGCATTGAAAAATACACTGCAGATCTAGCATCAGTGCGTTCCGAACGCCGCGCCCGTGAAGCTGCACGCAGCATCCGCGAAGAACAGGACTCAGCTTACGAACGATCATTAGCTCGTGACCGCGAACGTGCGCGCCAGCGCCGCGAAGCCGAAAGACAAAAGGCAGAGGCCGAGCAGCAGGCTGCACTGGAAGCACAGAAAGCAGCAGAGCAGAAAATCAAGAGGGATTTGTGGCGCCGGTGGAGAGCCAGTACTATTGCACCAGAACCGGAAAGCAGCAATACAGATATTGTGCGTTTTGCAATCAAAATGCCCGAAGAGTCGGGCACTGGGCGTGTTGTGCGACGGTTCAAAGCTTCGGATACTCTAGAAGACCTATACGCTTTTGTCGAGTGCTTTGATCTCCTTGACAGCACAGCGCATGGCGACTGGTCAGCTCTAGATGACCCGGAAGAACCGCAAGATTACACGCACAAGTATGAGTTCCAAGTAGCTTCGACCATGCCGCGCGTAGTTTACGAAGCCAGTGAGGATAGGACGTTGGGAGAGGCTATCGGCCGGTCGGCCAGTCTAGTAGTTGAAAGATGTGATTGATAAGCCAGGAATAGGGCACAGCTATTTTAGTTATTTGGTTTTGTTGATGATTTCGCAAAGGCTTGCACCACAAGTTTCTACACTTACGGCCTACTTCGAAGCCTTTATTCATAAAAGCTTTACACGAATTTCACCCAGAATAACGTGACAGTAGTATAGTATATATCCGTACAACAACCAACCATACCCGAGTTTATTCAGAAGCGTCGTCGCCTGCGCTTAATTTCAACAACAAAAAATCCCTTCTTCAAATCCGGAGACGAGCCCCAGAAGTAATGAAAGTACCTGTCAGACGTCCATTACATCCCACCCTGCTGATGCGCCCGAAGGCAGACCAAGCAGCAGGGACGAGATCATCACCACTTCTTATACAGCCAACTGCACAGCCGAAGCTGTCGCTGACCGCCATCTTTGCAGACAGGACAGAAGTAACCAGAGTTATTCACTCTAAGGATGTAAGGATACCATTCATCAACCAGGGTGGACTCTGTAGCTCCTTTGGGGAACCAAGAGGAAGGTCGACTACTATAGAAATGATTCTCTGAAGTATTGTCGCCTGAAGAAGAAAGGGGAAAAAGAAAAAGGTAATCGCGGAGGAGAGAGGGGCTTTTTATAATGAGATTTTGGGGGCGGTGTAAGGTGTGGGGCGGGGTTGATAGCGACCAAAAGGCTGGCAGAATGATAAGTGGCTCGTGTGCTTGAAAAGAAAAATTTGCTCTGCAGGGCCGGTGGCTGGGAGCAAATCAAATGGGTTTACTGAGATAGATGCCTAGTTGTTAGTCAAGATTAAATGACAGTTAATCAAGAGCTTAATGATGAGCATCATTTGGAAACCAGGGGTTTTTTTTCTTTTCCATTATGCTGTAAGGCTGAAGTCTACGACCCCAAGGGTTACTTGCTTTGCTAAAGTTAGGGCAATGTTCAGCTGACAAAATGTCTTCCTGTCTGGTGATCTCCGCTTTAAATTAGGTGTAACCGAAAAAAGAAAGTTCCAAAAGAGAATTGGTATGGACGGAAGAGGGAGGGTATGTGTATATCAGTATCACATGGGAATCAAATACATAAAATAGCAAAGTATGAAGTAGTCAAGAAGCAAATACCAGACGTTTCTCGTGACAATAGACAGCAAAACAGAACAGGTTTCAAAAGCGCATAGCCTCCCCTTCCCCTATCTGGCAATGCTTCTCTCTAAAAGCGGGCATTCCCGTATGTTATCCGCTTTGGCGTGGTGTTGTATAAATCATCATCCGAGTCCTCGGCAATACCATAGTCATGTCTTGACCCTGACGTTTTCGCCACTGCAAGGGGATTTGGATCGGCGAAAGGGTTTTCCCCATCGCTGCTCAGAGCTGAGACAGGCTCGTCAAGGTCCTGGGGATTCTCTATAAATTTTCCATGGGTAGTGTTCGTAGTGGGCGTGGGCGTTGCTGGGACTGCTGTGTCTAGTAGATGCAGTTGGCGGGTTATGCCGGTGTCGACGTGCGCAGGTCGCGGGGCCAGAGGCATTACAGCATCGGACGATGGTGGTATGAATGGAGACTCGGGTGATGATCCCAGCATACTATCACGAACAGGCGCAGATGCAGATTCAGACACAGCGCCAGGTGCCGCGGAAGTGTGAGCAGTTGCATCACGTGCCTCGCGAGCGTTAGAAATAGCACGATCACGGGCATCCAAGACGTTTTGTAGTAACTCATTTGTCGCAAGTAGATTCTCCATGGTAGCATCATCTGGAGAGGGGTCTTCGGCCGCAATGTAGGTCTGGACCGACTTGGAGGCGGATTTACAGCGAGCAGTGAACTCAGAGACAAGGTCGCTATCAAGCAGTTCTGACGGGGAAGAGTTGGATACGCATTGTTGTAGCAGTTTAGCAGAGGTGCGAGCCTCTTCAAGGCGCGAAGCAAGCTCGGCTGGGTCGGGGAGACGACGAGAATTGTGTTCGCTGGAAAAGTGATCGCGTTGATGAGTAGGCGATTGTACGGTGGGAGGGACGAAAGGCTGCTGCTGAGGATACGCCTGGAGGGAGGGGGGCTGGACAGCCTGGGGCTGTAGAGCAAACTAGAAGACATAACTTAGAACATGGACAGAAATAAATGTTGGGGATTAGGACCAACTTACCCCGTACTGCGATCCAGTCCGGTCCTTTTCCTTCTCCCGACGCCACATACTAACGACAGCAGGGATGTCGGAGCCATCACGCGGGAACATAGCGCTAAGCTTCTCCAGCGTTTCAATCAGCAAAACACATGCGTTGGGGTTCTTCATGCTACGCAGCATGGCCTTCGCATTGGAGGCAAATCCCTTGTTGAGATTGCGCACAAAGGTAGTGACGCCCTGGTTGTCAATTAAGATGCGCATGATCATGACGGCCTTGTACTGTATTTGTTCTTGTGCCTGGAAGGGCTTTCCGAGAAACTCCTCAATCAAGTGCGCCACTTCGGCGCTGGCCGTGGGTGAAGACTCGCATGACTCGACGATGGTTGGCAGATACACAGCGGGGTCGACGTCATTTTCAGTGCGAGCGGGATCGGTGGTACAGAACTTGGACTAGCCGAAGGGGGAAGGATATCATACGGTTAGTATGGTTGTCCAGAACAAGAGTTCCACAAACTGTGGGAGTAGGGATCCACCAATTGCGGGCCGATGGCAACTTACCAGAGCTTCAATCGCAGCAGCTTCGGGAGACCCGGGAAGATGGTTACCCGTCGAGGAGGGCATCTGAACCGCAGATGTGCGATTTTCAGACGAAGACGATGCTGTACCCATGGTTAGATAGACTGGTCAAATGGCAGGAAAGATACCAGATAAACATACCACCAGCCTTGCGACGAATGCTACCGAGCACACGGCTAAGGCCACTGGGTTTGGCAGTTTTCATTGTAGAAGATTTCAGATGAGGACCAATGCAGGAGTGCAAAGCAAAATAAGAAATAGGGTGGGGGAGGGTAAGGTTGATTGTGCTGCAAATCCAGAATATAAAGAGACGAATAAAAGATTCCAAGGGAGGGCGAGGGAGAGAGTGGTAGATAAATAAGAAGACGAGGAGTTGTTGTTTAAAGAAAAGTACTGGTCAAAGCCAGGTTGAACAAAAATAAGGAGAGAAAAGAGCCTGGTCAGGAAGCTCCCAGGAAAGGAAAAAAAAAAAAAAGAGGGAAATTACCTGGTTTAAATCAAACAGGGTCTGTAAGACAAGGCAGGAGGGTCTTGATGAGAAGAGGCGAAAAAGCAAAAGAAGCAGGAAGCGGCAGATCGAGAAAAATGAGTACCACCAACAGAGCAAGAGCAACTACCTGTAAAGACATTAAGCACACCTAAGAATAGCCTAGACGGAACAGATATTACCTGTCCTGCTCCCCCTCCAGTTTCCCCGCAATAACGTAGCGGGAGGGCCCTCAAATCGTGGCGGCAAATAGGAATAGACGACAGACAGCTTCTTCGTTTTCTTACGCAGACTCTTACGTATGTAGGTACGTATGCTTTTGCTTGTGGATTTTGGCAGCGCGCGGATGTACTCAAAGTACCAAGACTTTTTCCCCTCCTGCTGCACCTCCTTCTCCTGTCTCAAGCTCAAAGTGCTGCCTATGCTAAAGTAAGGCGGGCCTAGTTATGCAAAAAGAAAATTGGGGTAATGGGGTATAAATCAGACGACTATAGAACAAGCGTTGAATCAAGATGACTGTTGAGCTTACACAATAAGGTTTAATGCGTTCCTAGATACAGATATGCCAAACCTGCAGCAAGAAGACACACGCAGTATGTACGGAGTTGCCGCCGATATGCTGTTGTCATAAACATCGGGAAAACAAACAAAAAAAAAGAAGGAAAAAAAGCTCTCAAGTCCAAAGGCCGCCCTTCACACAGTCACCAAATCCTTGTATCGTGCCAAGAACTCTCCTACAGCCTGCGCAAATCTCGTCGCCTCCTCATCCCCCACCGCTAAACTCAACGACACATAACCTCTCCTGCCCATGTAAAACCCGGCCTCTAGCATTGTCAAATGCAAAATATCCAGCAGTCGACAGTCCTCATCAGCCCAGTCGGCTGGTCCATGGATATTCACCATCTCTGTCTTGGTAAAGTGGAACACCAGGATTGACCCACAGCCGAGGACCTTCATAGTTGATCCAGAAGCAACAGCAAGTTTGTTCAGCCGCTCCCGGAGTTTGTCGCCAAAAGCGTTGAGCTCAGTGGCACGCTCGCGCGTATACACATCTTTCAGGCCACGAGCACCTACACGCATTGTCAAGACGTTGTTATTGAATGTTCCGGCATGTGGCAGTGGCGTAGAACAGTTATTGACTCCCTGAAAGTTTTCTTTGCCACCGCGAGGGTCATACATTGAGATGATGTCTCGACGTCCACCAAATGCACCAAACGACATGCCTCCGCCAACGTACTTTCCTAGCGTAGTCAGATCCGGTGAGACTGCTAGGTGACCTTGAAGACCACTCCCATCAAACAGCCGGGATGTCATTACCTCGTCGAAGATGAGAAGCGCACCGGCATCCCGTGTAAGAGCTCGCAGCAACAAGATAAACTCCTTTCTTGCGCGTACACCACCACCGGATCCGAGCATTGGCTCAATGATAACGGCAGCAATATTTGGTCCCTGCTCTGCGAATATGGCCTGAACAGATCCATCGTCGTTATACTCGGCTACGAGATAGTCATGTGGCACATTGACGAGACTGTTGCCACTGCGGAATACAAAACCCCCGCCATGGTATCCGCCGCGGAACACGACAATCTTGTCTCTTCCTGTCCATGTTTTGGCTGTAGCCAGAGCCATCATAGTCGCCTCGGTGCCGCTGTTGGTGAAACGCAAAAGCTCGATGCTAGGGATGCGTCGAGAAATTTCAGCTGCCAGCTCAGCCTCGGCAACATGGTGCCCGCCGAAGCTAAGGCCGTTGGCGATTGCGGTGTGTAGTTCTTCCTGGAGCACGGGGTTCGTATGGCCATAAATTCCCGCCGAATACTCGCCTAGCAAATCAGTAAATGCACGACCGTCAGCCGAGGTCACAGTACAGCCATTGGCAGAGGAGATATACAGCGGAAATGGGGCGAAAAATAGGGCCGACCGAGTGTTTCCTCCGGGGAGATAGGCGGTAGCGTTTTCATACAGCAACTGGGACTTGTTGTTTTGAGCTATATAGCGAGCCTCTGCGGCACGGTATGCAGCATCAACAGCCGCAGAATTAGCAGTGGCTTGAACGACGTCCATTGTATAGCAGATAAAAAAGAAAAGAAAAAAAAATGAGAGAAAACACCAGAGGCTTTGCATGTAAACATGTAGATACAGCCCGGCCAATTTCCGCGGAGTTCAACTTTATTTATGCAGGCGGCCCTCGGGCATCGCAAATGCAACAGCGGGTCTGGTAATCCGTACTGTCGGGTTTGAAGAAATGAGTCCCACTCTTTGTACAACTCTAACCCCGTGATAGGGTTAATGGGTCGTTCGTTGGACATCAGATCGCACAACAATCTAACTTGTCCTACCCTACTTGAAGCCCTTCTGTCCGCGGGCAATAAACACCGTTCTGTGCACTTCGTTTTTTCCGGCGCCGTGCCCTCGAAAAGATATTCCTTTCCCCAGAACAACCATGCCAAAGCCCCCACCAGCGCCTCCATTCTCAAAGAACTGCCTGACCTGCTGCTCGCTGAACCCATGATGCATCACCGAATGAGCGCCTGTCATTTCCGAGCCCATAGGCGCATGCTCTAGGAAATCGATAAACATCAACACACCTCCGGGCTTCAAGCGTTCTACGAGCCGAGCCACAGCCAGTTCTGGGTTGACAAAGTGATGGGCGCCTAGGCCGACGGCTGCAATATCGAAGTTGAAAAGTTCGGGCGCTGAAAAATGTGTAGGCAAGGGGTCCGCAGGGTCAATGAGGTCACCAAGGACGGCAAACATTTCCTCCTTCGCGAGGCCCTACACCGTATCAGGAACTTGCGTCAGGAGTCATGTATGAAGCCGTGGTGGGGTTGGAGGCTTGGGAGTAACCATCTGTTTTTTCCATTACGTACCTGATTCTCGGCACGTAGATTGTACATTTTTACCATGGCCTCAGAGACGTCTATACCGACACATTGAGTAGTTAGTGGCGCAAGGGCCTAGATGCGGGGTTAGTGGTTTGGGTATCTACAATGTAGCTGTCGCCTTATACTCACTCTTGAAACCAAGCCTGTCCCACAGGCATAGTCGAGAAGCCTAACCGGACGACGGCTAGTTCTGCATCCAGGCCTGCCGTTGTCCTCTAGGCTACCCGCACCGTCATGCTCTTCTTTTCTGTCGTCATCGTCACTGCCATCGTCATCATCCACCCAATCAACGCCGATAAAGTCCCTCCGGGTGCGGATCTCCTCTACCAAGCGGTCCAACGTTTTGCCAAATTGGCCGTCATACTTCGCTGCCAAATCACTAAGAATATCGGTTAGACGGGCACTCACAGTCCATATAATGGCTCAAAGTACCAGACAAACATTGTCTTGGCTGAAGCAGAAACATGTAGCAGGGGCAACGGGAACATTTGCACACACACACACAAGGCCTTTGGGCCTTTGGCGGTGAGGGAACTCACTTGAAGTACTCCTTATTTTTTGTCGAGGCCTCAGTATGAGCCATTATTGGTACAGTCGATATTTTCGAGGCCGGGTTTTTTGTGGATTGATGCACACAAAAACGTGGATACTTCAGATTTTAACATGCTCGGCAAAAGCCTCAAGCTCCAATCTCATGATGCGTAAGCACATGTAAAGATTGCATGAGGATATTATGCTCCCATCAACTAGGGTCATATGCTGTTCTTAGGGTTAACATGTACTGGAAGAGAGTGACAGAAGCAAGATTGCGAGACCCTTCTTGCATGCGTTTTCCGCACTTTCAGTATTCCACGCATACTATTTCTCCTGTGAAAATTCAGAGACAATACTAGAGTCTAGAACCATGAATGGTTTCTACGATAATGTTGTTTTTATGGTTTCCCCCTC
>NETT01000329.1:0-27893 GCA_003449175.1 Ceratocystis smalleyi
CCCCCCCCCGAAAGGTCAGGACCCCCAGGGCAACACCTCCCTTGTATTTTGCAGCGACTTGCACCTCCTTATTTTACTCCCGTTATTTGTCGTCTCTCCCTCTTTTTCTTCTGCCCTGTCTTGTACCCTCTCGGCTTCTTTCTCGCCCAACTTCCGTTCTTGATACCCCTTCTCTAACAATCCACTCACCATGGCTACTCCTTCCTATCTTCCCCTCGGCCAGCGCCGCATCAATGATACCATCTGCCTCTTCGATGTCGACGACACCCTGACTCCCGCCCGCAAAGTTCGTGTCCACCAACCAAATGCTTAGTATGGCCCCGTTGCAATTTCCTCTCATATCTAACCGGGCTTTCTTGTCCCCCCTCTACAGAAGATCTCCCCCGAGATGGTCGAGGTGCTGTCCAAGCTGCGCCAGACCATGGCCATTGGCTTTGTTGGTGGCTCCGACTACAGCAAGGCCTCTGAGCAGATGGGCGACACCGATCGCCCCGTTCTCGGCATGTTCGATTTCTGCTTCCCCGAAAACGGCCTGACCGCCTTCTACCAGGGCACCCCGCTGCCCTCGGCCAACTTCATCGGCTGGTTTGGCGAGGAGGAGTACAAGAAGTTTGTCCGCTTCGTCCTCCACTACATTGCCGACCTGGACCTGCCCATCAAGCGCGGCACCTTCGTCGAGTTCCGCCGTGGAATGGTCAACATCTCGCCCATTGGCCGCAACGCCTCGGTCGAGGAGCGTAATGCGTACGAGAAGCACGATCTAGAGCACAAGATCCGGGAGAAGTTTATCGCAGCTCTGAAGAAGGAGTTCTCACACATGGATCTGACGTGAGTAGTCTCCTTTTGATGCACCCCTTCCCTTTCCGCTCCCGCTCTCTGTTGCTCTTTCTATACTTTCACAGCAGAAAACAAAAACACCCCTCTCCTTCCAACAACCATGCTAACCTTCTCGCACCACAGCTACTCCATCGGCGGCCAGATCTCCTTCGATGTGTTCCCCACCGGCTGGGACAAGACCTACTGCCTGCGTCACCTCGAGGAATTTGCCACCAAGCCCAACGGCCAGGCCTTCAAGAACGTACACTTTTTCGGCGACAAGACTTTTGAGGGCGGCAATGACTACCAAATCTTCAATGACCCCCGCACCATTGGCCATACCGTTGCCGGCCCCGCCGACACTGCCAAACAACTGAGCGAGCTGTTTGGCATCTAGCCCAGCCTGCACGGAAAGAAGCGATGAAGGTGGGGAGAAGACGCGGTAGTAGAGTAGAGCCTTGAGAAGATAGGAGCTAGAGCTGGGGGGGGGGGGGGGGGAAGCAAATACACAGCAAGGCTGCAAAAGATCAATGGACAAAAAAGGAGGATGATCTTGGTTAATGGGATGAATCCTGCAGTTTTTCGTGATTTCATTTTTTTTGTCTAATTAGGGCGCCCTCTCCAGATGTCATGAATACCACGAAATGAAACAAAAAGAAAAAGAAAAAGAAAACACACACACACACACACGCATCTGCACGTCTCGACATCTTTAACCCCAGCTCGACTACACAAAAGGAAGATAGATACATGCATGATGCGCTGGCAAGATGAAAAGCAGGGAAAGAACCAAAAACTGGGAGGATGGAGCTATCGTGACGTCGACGTTGGTGGAGGGTGATATACATGGTCCAAGGGCCTACGGGCTGTATTCTATCAAAGCCCAGGAGCATGCATCGCCATCGCTCCGCAGCCACCGTCCGCTACAAAAAGAAACTGGGGCGTTTTCGTATAAAGGCAAAAGACAATTTTGTATTTTCTTTCTTCTAGGGTCAAGCCCAGGAGATACAATAAGTACAGCACTATCCGTGAGAATCTCAGAGTCCAGTTAAAAGCAATGGGAGACTAGCAGCGTTCATGGTGAGCGTAAATGAAGAGGGAATAATAGGAGAATCATAAATAAAAGGGCGTTAAAAATGAAAATAACCAGGCGAGAGGGCAAAACAAGCAGAATAATCATAAATGGGAGGGCGGAAGGGAAAAAGCCCGCCGAGTCAAATTATGACAGATGAAAACAAAAATGAAGAACTGTTGAGAAACGAGAGATGGGAATGACTTCCGTCTATATGCACGAAGAAGAAAAAAGAAAGAAAATAGAAGAGAAGAAGAGAAATAAGGACGGCGAGGTGAATAAAATAATCCGGGCGCAGGACAAAATGAGCGTCAGCCGTGAGAAGCCAAGGATAATGGAATAAAACAAATGGTGCAAGGCACAAGGCGCAAACCCAAGAATCAGAGCTCGCACCTCGCACCCACGCCCATCCTTAGGTATTGTTGCTTTGCATCTGGGCGGATGACCGCTGCTTCGTGACGCGGCACCTGGGTGTCTTTTGCGGTCCGCACGTAACAGCACTCATAGGAGCGCCTTTACCAGATGCCCCGGTTGCAGCTCCTGCTCCGCTTCCGCTTCCAGATCCAATGCCAGTGCCAGCGCCAGTGCCAGCGCCAGTGGCATTGGCGCCACCAGATCCACTGCCTCCATTGTCGTGCAGCCTCTCAGTATGCCGACGAAGCTGGTCTAGCCGGTGGAAATCACGGCCGCACTCGGTACATATATGGCTTCCAGTAAGATTGTGGGTACGGCGATGCTTGGCAAGGTTGGAAGACTCATTGAAGCGCATATTGCAGCCCGGGAAGGGGCACGCAAGTGGCTTTTCACCCGTATGGATACGTTCATGCATTGCTATTGGGCGATGCAGTTAGCTTTTGTTTCCGCGCGTAATGTAGGACTGAATAGCGTATCTTACTCAAGGAGCTTTGTTGTTTAAACGTTTTCTCACAGCCGGGGAATTTACAAGCAAATGGGCGGTCATTTGTATGCGTACGGACGTGCTGTTCTAGTGCCTGTTTTGCCGAGAAGTACTCTTTGCAAATCTCACAGCGGAATGGTTTGTCTGGAAGCACATGGTTAGCGGACAGCTCCCCGGCAGAGTGTAATAAAAAGAAGGGTCCGTATGTGGTTGGCAGGAGCTTACAGCCAGAATGTGTTTGAAGGTGGCGTTCCAACTTGCTTCGTTGTCCAAACCCTTTATTATCTATTCTTCTTGGGCATGATTCCCAGCAACAGGCAAACTCGCTACCTTTCCTTTCACAGGACTTCGCATGGTCATAAAGCAAATGTGTATTCAGCTGCTCCTCTGTTTCAAATGTAATGGCGCACAAACGACCGTCGTGTACCCAATCGCACCGATGACAATGGCCAGCATCCGTCTTGGTGCCAGGGCGGGAAAGAGGCATGGGGGGGTTGCTGTCATCCATGATATTAGTAGCAGGTGTCGCGGGCCCCGATGTTGGAGGGGGTGTCAGCGTAGAAGCTGAGAGACCCGTCAGTTTAGAGGTAGCGAGTCTAACATCTCCTGATGATGGTGGCCATTGGGAATGCGACGATTCCATTTCAAAAAGACCCATGGAGCAAGGAATCTGGGTAAGGAATGAGGACTGCATCTCCTTTGTCGATAACTGATGGACCTGCCTCAAATGAAGATGCGCTTGGGCGGGATCGGCCAAAGCCATACCACACTCTTGAAGTGGCATAGTATAAGGGGATTGATCCTGCAACAGCATGCTAATGTCTGAATAATCGTGGCGAGGCAGATGGCATGTATTGGGCCAGAAAACAGCGTTGTCGGCTATACATGGCCGTTTATGCTGGTGTGCGTCACTGGTACCATCATGGAAAGAGATGATGTCGCTGTACAATTGCTGCATAGTCAAATGCGGATGGAACGAGGCATCCAGGGCCGCAGGCGACATCGTGCCCATTTGGTGGTGGGCGTGAGCGTGGGTGTGGTGACTCATGTTATTCAAATCAGAGCCATTGGAATCGCCGTTGTTGGCGACAGTGGTTGGCCCAGAAGAGTGATTATGGTTTGGGACCTGCGACATGTAATTGGGCCAAGACTGGTGGTCCATGCCGACAAGCGGCACTTTCATGCCTCCATGGCCACCGTTGTCGCCGCTGGTCTCTCCATGAAACGATGTCAGGGCTTTCACGGCACTGGCAACGTCACGCGGCTGGCAATCAAGCTGGGAGCAGGCTTCGCCAATGTCGCAAATCGCATCGTCGCACTCAAGAACAGCATCGCCGCAATTGGCATCAGTGCAAACATCAGACAAGCGGTCGCAGTTCGGGTCGTAGCATTGAGAGGGGCAGTCATTGCAATGTGAGCCGCAGGCGATTGAGTAGACGTCGTCATCGACATCGGTTGTAAATTTAGGGCCTGGAGAGGGATGAGAAAAATCCATCATGTTCATCATGGGCGTCGAAGTGGGCGTGGAAGGTTGAAAAGAAGTATTTTCTGCTCTAGCCTGTGCCGAAAATAAAGGATTTCCACCACGCAATAAAGCGTACGGCAAATTTCGAGACCTTGTAGGCAGATTGACGTGCCCAAGGGTTTTGTTATGCAAGTGGATCTGGTAAGGGGAGGCGGTCGAGGGGTTGGTAAAGTTGGTGTTGAAGTTGTGCACGGAATGAGCGGAGCTGTGCGCGACTCTGTTGTTGTTGTTGTTGATACTGTTGCTGTTGCTACTGCTGCTGCTGGCGCTGTTGCTGTGGTTGTGGCTGTGGCTGTGGTTGCGATTGTGAATGCGGTGGTTGTTGGATGCTGAGGATGCAGAGGAGGTTCTGTTGTTGCTAGTGCCCCCCAAGTAAGACCCCATATCTAATTGGTCCAATTGGGTAGAGGCGGTGGAAATGTCGAATTGCAGCTGGTGTGATTGTTCCGCCTGTGACGGTTGGTTCTGTTGATAAGAGAGCGATTGCTGGGATGTCGAAACTAAAACAGAAGAGGATGGTTGCAACACTCCATCATCTAAATGGGAAGCACTATTTACTCCAGCACCCGATGCTGATTCAGCAGTTGGCGTAGATGTATTGAACATGTCGAGATCAGTGCCTTCAAAGCCAGCCAGATCCGGAGCAAAACCCACCGCTAAAGGCCCTGAAGTAAAATCATCGTCATTGGAGGCTGCATCTCCAGGGATAAAGAGAGAGATCGGTGGCACGCAGTCTGGCCGATTGTCAGAAGAGGAAAAGCCCATGGGAGGCCAAGGAAAAAGAAACGAAAAGAAGAAAGGGAAGCGGAATGGGAGGAGGAGGAGGAAGAAACAAAGAAAAAGAGAAGAACGAGAAAAGAGGAGGAAAGAGAATGGCAAGAGAAGAATGAAAAGTGTGAGCCAAACAGTGGTGAAGCTTGGACTGAAAGGAGGCGGAAAAGGTTACCTTAAAAGGGCAAGAGAAGAAGAGCCAAGGCAAGAGACAGGAATATGGCGAAAGGAGCAAGAGCGAGTAGCCGGAGCCAGAAAGAAGTATCAGAAGAGGCAAGAACAAGAAGTAGCAACGGCAAGTACCATGAACTAGAGAAGCCCAAGGCTAGACAGCTTGTGCAATGAGTCGTGGGACAAGCAAAGCAGCATCAAGAAGAAACAACAAAGAAGAGGAAGGGCCGCACGCATGCAAAGCAAGCCCTAGATCAAGCCAGGGCTCTTCACAATGTCGGCGGGCTCTTCTTCTCGGCTGGTCAGTTATGAGGTGGGCGGCTGTCTTGGTAAAAATAGCAAGTGCACACAGCATACAGCATACAGCATACAGAACGACACAAGTCTTTTAACCTATCCTATCGTCCATTCAAAGATGCACCGAGACAAAAGGAATGTGAGAATATGACAGCAAGGAACGGAAGAAAGAGAGAGGGAGGGGAAAAGAGGGACACACGGGGGGTATATACAAGAACAAACAAGAAAAAAAAAGGACAGAAACTGAGGTTTCGCTCTTGGTTCAGTCCGATAATACAGAAGGGCTGCTTCCACTGCCTACAAACCTGCTTAGCTGCCATTGCTTCTGCTGCTTGCTGCTGCTCCTTGCGCTGGCTACTGGTTACTGTTGCTCCTGCACTCACTTCCTCTTTCTTTCTTCCTTCCTTCCTTCCAAACGCCCTAGTGTCGACTGTCTGCTTGGTGGCTGTTCGTTCTGTCCCTTCGTCATGTCCTCCTTATCCATATCCCATAGTGTTTTCAACCATCCCTCTTTCCCGTCCATACCTGCGCTTCTGCTGCCCTCTGCCCTCTCATCTCGTCCTCTAGCAATTACCCGTGTCGTCTCAATCCCCATGCAGCCTATTACAGCACCACGTGAAATGGGGCGCCAGAGTAATCAAGGCTCTTTCCTTCCAGTGTCTCATGTACAAGGAAAAAGGGAAAGTGAGCCAAAAAAGAAAAAAACCAAGAACCTTGATGGCCATTTTCCCCCACTCAACCAGATGGAATGGGACTTTGACTGATTTGGAACCTTTTTGGTTGACGTATATCCCAAGGCACATGGTACATATTGCATTTTGAGCCAAGCAAGTGGGGCTCTTCAACCTCCAGGCCCCCCACCAATTACAGACATTGTTCCGTCTCGGTGAGGAAATGGTCCTGCAGCCGGCCCCTCACCGACAGCAGACGAAAGAAAACGGCGCCCCTGCGTTTTGCAATTCTATGGCCAAGCAAGGCTACTGGGTGTGAGCTCTTGCGTATGGCCTGTGAGGAGAAATACGCCGAGAGGTGCTGGTTTGTGGCCTTCTCCATAATCTTAACTTGTATAACCCTAGCATCCTTTCCTCCTCACTAACCCTGCTTTCTCACCGCTCATGAGGCTCTTCGGCTCTGTTCCCATTGTTCACTTTCCAATCATATCGCTTTGAACACGTCCCTTCCCGTTGTGCTTTCTTTCCCTTCTTTTTTTTTATCTCATAACAAGCTGTTAGTCAGCGACTTTTCTTGACTGTGCTTGTGTATTTGGTTACTACTTTTATTTGCTTATTCCTGTGATCTACCAAGCCTGTATATAATCTTAGCCCTTGTCACACGGGAACGATCGCAGAATGAGCTGAGCATACGAAAAAAAAACCCCTTCTGCGCAGGCAAGTAACAGCAGAGGAAACGGCAAACGAAAACTAAAGGAATAGGTATGGAGATAACGAGGCAGAGGTGACCGCCATAGAATAGATGCCATTTCCCTAGGTATAGCCTGTCCCTAGTCCTTTCTTTCTTGTGCCTGTTTTGGGGTTATTGCCGCGTTTCTGTCGTCATTATCGCTATCGCAATCCTCTCAAATCATTATCCGGATGAATGATTGTTCATTCATTATAGGCTTCATTTTTGTTCTTTATTTCTGTCGAGCTCTTTTGCTCACATTCTGCTACGTTACTCGCCGAGTCCCGAATACTGCCTTCGAGGGCCTTCGATCTGTGGCCCTTCCTTGACCATATTTTCGCGCAGTTGCCGTTTACCACACCTCAAACTGCATTTATTGATAACCCAGGACGATATCCTTTATCGATAGTCTCCACAGCATATCGACCTCCCCTTTCCGGCCTCATCCCGCTACAGCCGCCTTCCTTTTGCAAGACCATCCAGTCCCGTCTATTTACTAATCCAGCAAACCATGGGATGTCTCTGCAGTAAACCCGACCCCGACGCTTTCAACTCGCCCGGCCGTGTTCTGGGCTCTGCTCCTCCCCAGCCGCGCACTTCTGCCGTACCAAAGAAGTATACCGGCACTGCTCAGCGGCTTGGTAGCTCCAGTCCTGATGCCAAAGCAGCTTCTGAACCAAGCGGAAGGCCCGCTGGTGGCGCATCAGATGCCAGCGAAGCGCGACGACGAGCGGCAGAAGCTGCAGAGGTAAGTTATATAGCGTGATCCTTGAGGCTTGAGTTCTTACTCCTGTGGTCTTTTATTCCCTATCTTTGACCCCTTTTAGGTTTTTCTTTTTTTCTTCCCTTTTTTTGGAGAAAACATGCATTTATCAGATAATTCACCAACTTGACTTAATCTTGTGAAAACCGCCACAGGAAATATTACAAACCATTGAGCCTTAGCTAACGTTCTCCTCCATTCAGCGTCGCGCAAACGCCGCCTCTCGAACACCCGGAAAGCTTGGAGCTCAACTTGCTGCCCAGCGCAAGAAGACAACAAACGGTCACCTCAAAGATGCGAGCCAACAGGCGCTGCGTGAACGGGAGTTGGACGCCAACACAGCGTCCTTGCGGCACGATTAAATATTGGGCTCACATGTACAGTGGGGTTAAGCAGAAAGGGGCAAATGATAAGAAACCGGTGTCGCATTAACATTCTTTAGCATGGCATTAAATATCGCCCCTCACATGTGTTGCATTTGTGATATCAAATCATGTCATCATGTCGTTATCCTGTCCATCAAGACGGCCCAAGACGACTCACGAGTAGAATGGACAGATGAATAAGGCTTCTATCTTGCTACGATAAATGACAATACAATGCAGTCTAGAGAAAAGAGAGCCAGCTTGTATGTTGTGTAGAGGGCGCCATTGTATGCGATATCTGATTTAACTGTTGACTAGTAAGCCTGACATGATGATATTCACCTGATCGCATGCATCTCCGGGGTTGGGGTATGTCTTTAACCCTAAGCAGCAAAGCATATAGCTGCTTGTCGATTTTGTTTCACCCACAGATCGCGGCGCCCACTGCCCTGCTTTACAAACCCATTAAAAAAAACGTACGTGATTGTTGTACCATGAACTTAGCTTCTACACCATGTTTATTAATTTCTAGAGAATCACTTGACAGCACCTGCCAGTATAAGTTCTACTATGAAGCAATATGATCAATAGTAACCCGTATCTTCTGGAACAACTATAAGAATTGAATATGCCGTGCAGTGGTACATGAAGAAGCATTACGGACACAAGAAACGATGACACAGGTTAGCCTCCAACAATAAACAGCGCAGCAACCAGCCAGCTCATCCGTTATCATTACCATCAACATTATTTCATAACATAACGCAAATTGGGTTGCAAGAAATGGGGACCCTGACATCGTCAAAGAACGTCCATTACCTGGGGCACAAGATATAGGAAGCGAAGAGAAAAAAAGGCGAAAACAGGGGTGAAAAAAAGAACCAAAAAACAAGGTGTTGTTTGTTGATGGACTATTCGATTGCCATTGACCGATAACTTCGCAAATTACAACCGAAAACCGAAAGACGCTGACTAGATGTAGGTAGGAGAGGTAGACGTTGAGAGACTAAAAAGACGTGAACGCGGGCAAGCAATTAATGCGCCGTGTGAACAGCTTTGTTATCGCAAGCGCATATTAGCTGTAGCTTTATCTTTATCGACGATAGAAAAGCCTTTACTGATGACCGGCCTTGCGAAGGGTGTTGGCAAGCCACTCAAGACCCTCGTATAGACCATCACCAGAGGTAGCGCAGGTCGACTGGATGTACTGTGGATGGGAAAAGAATATTGTTAGCACACCAGAAATAACACGACAAGAGCATAGATTTTAGGGGGTAGCTTACCCAGGCCCGTTGCCTCAAACTGTGAAGACCGAGCTTGTCTGTGATCTCGGCGGCGTTCATGGCGTTCTAAGGCGAGATATAGTTAGAAAAGAAGCTTCCCAAGCATTGCTAGGCAGTAGACATGAGGATAGACGATGCGATGGGCCTAATCCACATATTGGATATCGCCGCTCTTGACGAGGGCTTCATCAAGAGCTGTCACACGTCTTCATCCCGCATGCCAAGTCTGCAAAAAGGGTATAAAACATACAGGCAAATCCTGCTTGTTGGCGAAGACCAGCAGAATAGCATCACGCAGCTCATCTTCGTTCAGCATACGCTGCAGCTCCTCGCGGGCCTCGGTGATACGATCGCGATCGTTAGAGTCAACAACGAAGATGATACCCTGGGTGTTTTGGAAGTAATGTCTCCACAGGGGACGAATCTTGTCCTGACCACCAACATCCCAGACGGTGAACTGAATGTTCTTGTACTCGACAGTCTCAACATTGAAACCTATATATTGCTACAAGTTAGTAGGCATGGCCGCAGATATTTGAGTGTATTGTCATGGGACAAGCCGGTTCTCAACGTACCAATGGTGGGGATAGTGGTGACAATTTCACCCAGCTTCAGCTTATACAGAATAGTAGTTTTACCGGCGGCATCGAGACCAACCATCAGGATTCTCATCTCTTTCTTGCCCCATAGCCGGTCAAACACCTTCGAAAATGCCATACCCATCTTGGCGGTATTTTGGGGGGTGTGTCGGTCTTAAAAAAAAAGGTGGTATAAAAAAGTTCAAGAGTTTAAGGAACTAAAGCCTTAAATGAGTATCTGCAGAGTAAGGAAAAAAGATGGTAAGTAGGTAGAATTTATACGGGTTTCGCGTTGGGCGAGGATACAAGGATGAAAAAAAAAGGAGGGGAAAAAGCTGTGAAATGAGTGCTCTGTATTGTGAAGGTGGTCTATGCCGGGTTGTTTAATTCAGTTAGGCAGGCTCAGCCTCCTGAGGTGAGGACAGATAAACAGCATTGGAAGCGAGAAAGACTACCACTGCCCTGGCATAATAATGGAATTTATGGAATAGTAGAACGGGAAAAAGTGCGTGACTGTGGATTGTAAAAAGCAGCCACAGAATCACAGTGAACAAGGCAGCCGGCCGTATCGCTGTGAGACTATCAGGGGAAGTGAAGGAGGGGTGTTGGGTTTGTCTCACTAGAGACTTGAAAGATAGCGAAGAGACCAAGGTCTCACGGCACTTTTGGAGGCAATCTGTCACAAAAGGACGAGCTTGAAGAATGAATGACCCCTTGTAACAGTCGACGAAGACTTTGATGGGTGTCAAGTAAACGTCTCTAGGGGGTAAGATATCTAGACAACCTACTAGTAGTACTCCGGTGCAGGCCGACTACTGTAGGCAAGATCATGGAAGGTGTGCATAGGATGGAAGCGAAAAATAAAAATAATAAAAACGACTGGAGCGGGCTGAGCAGCAGGCGACACTCGGCGCGATGCTGCCATTGAGACTGCCGATGCGATGATGAATGGATTGCGAAAAGGTGGGCTATCATTGGGTTGGTGTGTGATGGCCATACCCCTCCTGCCACTGTTCAGGACTGGCTGGATGTAGACGATAGGATGGGAGACAAGAAAGAAACTGAGCTATATATTCCAAGCAGAGTATCACAAGGAAGATGGACAGAAGAAAACACCAACTTTCGAGGATGAGATGTGGTCTTGTAGGTACGTGTGCGCGGAAAGCAGGATAAGGAAGGATATCCAAGACGCAGATAAAGGAGTCGTGATGCAGAAAGAAGATTGCCAAGGCTGTGGCGAATCGTAGCAAGCAGATGGTGAATGGCGTAAACAGAAAAGTAAAGCAATGAAGAAAGCGGATAGTGGTAGAATGGTGACTTACTATGAGAGTGCGCGGCGATGTCAGTGAAGAGGTGGAAAAGAGTGAAGGTCTTCTCTATCGAAGATATGGCAGTAGAAGATGTGGTATACAACGTTTGTTTGTCGGTGAGTTAAGGTTAGGAGGTAATAGAGGGGTGGCTTTCCCATGCTAGGCTGAGTCAATAGGCGGGTTTTCTTGAGAACAGCTGTCATGGTTGTGTACTAACAGAAGGCCATGTGTGTAAGGTGTAGTACTGTTAGTGCTGCATCAGCCTTACTTTGAAGACTACGAATGCAAGATAGACCCCTTGTTTCCCAACCCCCAAGCGCTAGTGGCAAGTACTTAGCAGCGTATTTAAAGGTACTTGGAGCTTTCCAAGTAGCACATAGAAAAGTTTGGATGTGCTCGATATGGACAAGTACCCCCTAAGTACCCTGCCCAAGCCCAGATTGGGCCGGCTAAATGTCGGTACAATAGAAGCCCCTTTCGTTATGGCCACGTCGAAGTTTGAGAGAAGCTCGTCTTCCAGACTAGGGTTGGGCTGTGCGAAAAGGTTGAGTGTCCATAGGAACAAGGCTGCTGGGAGAGATGCGGCTAAGCTTTGGACCCGCTTAATGTAATTGTGGGTTAGCGTATGTAGGCGCACGCCCTGATAACTTGGTGATGGGGAGCGCTGTAAGCTTGCTAGCCAAACGCCAAACCGAAGTTGACGATACTTCGCAATTTCCCAATCAATCTTCTTAGCGAACGACGGCTCTAAAAGGAACGGGGCTTTCTCTGGTCCTTGTGTTTTCTATTCTTCCCAATTGCCTTGTTTATTCCCTCCTATTCGCTTGAATACCACCATGTTCTTCTCGACCGTAGCAAAGCTGCTGTTTGCAGCCGCTACTTTCCACACTGCTAGCGCCCACAACATCGCCTTGCCTGCCCACGACAGAGAATGCTTCCACGAAGAGCTCCACAAGGACGATCGAATGTCGGTGACGTTCCAGGTTGGCGACCGTCAGTTTGGGGCTGCTGGGAACCTGGATATAGACTTCTGGGTGAGTGCCATCTCCTTGAAGCCGACTGAGCCAAAGCTCTCCCGGGAACGCTAGTATGAGACACGACATGATGCTAATCTCTAACGCTTTCTTCGCATTGTTTTCTTTGGCTAGATCACGAACCCCATGGGCCAGTATGAGACGTACGAAAAGTCGGTTTCCAATGGCGATTTCTCTTTCGATGCTAGATTTGACGGTCGCTACGTTTACTGCTTCGGTAACGAGCACTGGGGCGCCAACAGCAAGGAGGTCTCATTCAACGTGCACGGCATCGTCTACGTTAGCGAGGCCGATATTGAGGCTGACCCTCTCGAGACGGAAGGTATGGCGCTTTTCGGTTACAAAGTCCAACGGCCGAACAACACACCCTGTCATGCCCCTCAAAAATCACATGCTAACATGGCCTTTTCTTCTCCCTCCCTACTTAGTCCGCCATCTCTACGAGCTCCTGACCCAAGTCAAGGACGAGCAGTCGTATATTGTTGTCCGCGAACGCACCCACCGCAACACTGCCGAAAGTACGAACGCCCGTGTCAAGTGGTGGAATCTGTTTGTTATCGTCGTGGTCATTGGCGAATCTCTGTTCCAGGTGTGGTGGCTACGTCGCTTCTTCGAAGTGAAGCGGGTAGTATAAAGTCCCTGGAACCAGGCATAGGCAATGCATTGGTGGGATAGAATGGGGAGGGACGGTGATAAACAAGTCATTAGTCCCATGGAGGTCCAAGTAAGACTAGTGCAAAGCCGGTGTGTCTACGTCGCAATTGCAAAGGACTCTGCGACTGTGTATTTCTGGATAAATACAGATGTGTTTTAACGGTATACTGTAGTGAATATGATTGAAATCAAGCATGGATCACCACGTGGGGCATATGGTTATAGTTGTTATTGAGTGTACATCACCGAAAAGAAACTAGACAGATAACGGCACCCTCCCGCAAATCCAAACAGAAACACCCCAACTCCTCTAAATGAATCAACATTATTATCCTTACCATCTTCTCAAGATCCAGCGTCAAACTCCTGTTCAGCCTTGATCGTTGCAGGTGGCGGCGCCTCTACTGGAATTTCAATGCCCTTGACGGGGTGCAGCAGCATGGGCGGCAAGCACATCCTCCCCTCACCACCCTTCATGCTGTCAATGGTCTGGCCGCTCTTGGATTCGTCAACCTTGGTCTCGAACTGTTGGCCGGAAGTCCATTTGGATTGCAGGCCAATGAATTGTCTGTACAAGTTGCCCACAAACTCCGAGCGGTAGAAATACGACATGGTCTCGAGACTTCCTTCTTTGTTACCAAAGACACTTGATGAGGCGCCTCCGGAGGCACCGTTTCTTCCGCCGTTGACGGTAGATGCAAGTGCGGGTAGTGACCATGCGCGGTCAACATAGATGGGCTGGGGCGCGTGGACAGCCTTGTAGCCGTGGTGTAGAGCAACAGTGCCAGGCCACATCTCGGCAAAGGCAAAGTGCTTTTTGAGGGCAGTTTCGCGGTGCATTTTGTTGAGTAGACGCCTGGACATACGGCCGGCAACCGTAACAAAAGCACGGCGAGGAGGGAATCCTTTGTCCCCGTTGTAGCCTGTTATGTCATTGCCACCCCAGTAAGTGCCTTCGGGATCAAATATGGGACTCAGAGTGATCAGGTCTGCCTCCTCACCCACCCCCCAAGTGTCGTCCTGGGCACCAGGAGGCACTGGGTCTTCCTCGGTTTCGAAGAGATCAGACTTGTGCTGCGGACGCTCAGGGCCCCAGATCATGCGCTCGCCGGGACCAGAAACACCCTGGGTCGTCTGTCTTTCCGCTTCTTCTGAGAAGTTCTGCCATGAGCCATGCACAGTAGGCACATAGTAGCGTGCATTGCGCTCCCACAGTCCCTTACGGGGCTGCTCGCGGCTCCAGTCTTCGATGCGACGGAAGAAATCAAGGTAGTGTCCGATGTAGTAAAGATCCATCTCCCACTGCCAAAAGTGTTCGTATTCGGGGTGGCGGTTAGCAAAGAGCTGCAGCGGCATCAGCAGGCCGCGGTACACTCCATGGATGGGCAGGTGCTTGCCCTTGGGGAAGTCGTCGTAAAGACCCTGGTAGAGGGCGAGCATCTCAGTTTCTGTCCACAGCGTCGAAATGCCTCGGAACTCCTTTGGCACGGCGTCAATGATGCGTTGTTTGTAAATGGCATCATCAGCCCAGATAGGATGCGCGGCTTCGTCCTTGACCTGGACAAGAAGATGAACATCGTATTGACCGCCCGATGCAAGGGAAAGCTCGGAAATAATGGCACGCAGGTTCATTATGTCATTGGGAGTCCAGTTGTACTCATCCCAGCAGCGGATGACAACGGCGGTGCGGGATAGCTTTCCGGTGCTGGCCGGCTTCTGCTGCTCGTCGGTGGCACCAATAAAGAAGCCATTAGGCTGGTGGGTTGGTTGTTCAGTGACATTGAATCTGGATAAATTCGCCTTGTAGCACCTGCGTTGGGCGTCGGCCCAGTCGGTGTTCTGCCAGTTCACCTTGGAGGCCTGTTTCCAAACAGAATCCATGGCCTCAACATCGCCGTACTCGCCGGCACCCAGACCGCCCTCGGCGATGGAGTAACCAAAGCCGTAGGGACCATAGCGACCGTATCTATCGAGGCAGATATTTTCAGGCAGAGAAAGGACTTCATATGAGCCGGTGGCATGATCCGGAAAGCCGTGCGGGCGGCCGTCGTAAACGTGCAGAGGGGGGACTTTATAGTGGCCAGCGGCGTCAAGGTAGCACTCCCTCTGATCGCTGAAGTGAAGGGCGTCCGAGTCAAAGGCATGGCTTGTGGGCATGTCCCGAGATTCCGCTGCGTTGTGAGCCTCGGGAGTTTCGGGGCTCTCGGGAGTTTCTGGTTCCTGCCTTTCAAACGTGGGGAACTCGGGTTCGACCTGGCCGAATGGACGAAGGGTTTTGAGGCCGCCGTAGTATCTGGTCAATAGGGGAAAGATGTTCCAAATGTCGGTGTCGTCGGCAAGCAGCTGGTCTTGTATGTTTTTGGGGGGCGGCGATAGTTTGGGGCGGTTGGTGGGCAGTTTCTCCAGTTGCGCCTTGTGCGTGCCGTTGGCCAAGCTGTTGTTCTCCTCGATGCTTGCGTGTACCAGCACGCCCATGAAGGCAATGACAGCGAGGGCGAGGAGCAAGCATAGATAGCGAATGAAGCGGCCTGGAATATGGTACCGCGAAGTCCTGGAGGCCATTGTTGTTGGTAGCAGGCTCACGGTATTCCAGTTGCGTTGGGGGTATGCCGCCGACGGGGTTGATTCTGGGTAGACATTGTCCTTATCGTCATATTCGTCGTCGGAGCTGGTGTTGGTTCTAGGACTACGGGGCACTCCTGTGCTGGAATGTTCGGCGTTGAACAGTGGGAGCGAGGGGGAGGAGTCGTTGGTGTCAGATTGCCTCGAGGCCTGGGTTATTTTGTGTGTTTGTAGCCGAAACGGCGGGAGACGTTTGAAGGTCTCCATGGTGGTCTGAGGACACGGCAAAAGAGTGAAGATGGAAAAGCAAGAAGCAAGACCAACAAAGAAGGGATGAAAGAAAACGAATGTTCGGGCTCAAGGCTCGTAATTTATTCGACGGGGCAATCTCGTGCAGATCCAATGAGACAAGTTCCGAGCCGTGTAACGTAGCTACCCAAGCCAGCTGTGTACGTTAGGGATCTCTTTGCGATCCAGGTACAGCCGAGCGAGAGAGAAGCGACAGCGAGGACAATTGGGTGATGCCGTGGCGGAAGGGGCGCGATACCGAAAAGGATTGACTGGTCTGGTTGTGGGGATGCCGAGCCGTATGGCTAGGCTAGGGGCAGGGGATAAGAAAAAAAGAGGAATACGTAAGACGGGAGCGACTGGGAGAAGGAGGGAAGTGCAGAGCAGAGTCGAGGAAATGAAAGTGAAGGAGAGGGACGATGGGTGTCATGGAATGTATAGCGCAAAGCCACGCGTTTTCTTCGCTGCTTGTGTTGGTTGGTCAATCCGTAACGGACGGAGTCTCTGGGTCCCTGTACTGTGCAGTCCCCATATACACCGCGTATTAGTTCTGGAATCCATCTATAGGATTTCTGGCCCTAAAGATCGCCCACCCCACAGACGAGCCAGATCTTTAGGGTGTATAGATGATGCTAGGATTTGTTTCATGCTATTAGGCGTCAGGCGTCCCCTGCTTGCCTATCGCACCCATACTGGGAGGCCCTGAACTCCTGTGCAGCAAGTACAGACAGTAAGACCAAGGGAAATGGAGCGCGGCAAGGTTGAAGGACTTGTATCTAGGGTTGAAAGGCTTCTATCTAGTCTCGAGATGTGTGAAACCCGCAGCGAGGAACGGCGCAACAGCGTGCCTTGCCATGCATAGGCTCACGGCTGGAGTCTAAGGAGATGGCTAAGGACGGGGCTTTTGCGTTTCAGGGTCTCGTTTCCTTGCGCCAAGCTGAGGGTGCAAATGCATAAGTTAAATTGAGGCAAAAACATATCAGAGACAATAGCATAGCCATAGCCGTAATCATGCGAGAGGAGGGCAGAGGGCCAGACAACCCCAAGACCCATGGCGGCAGCTGGTGACGGCTGGTGCAGAATTATCTCACGCCATATCCAGCCCAGCTTGGTCTGCGAGGCGCACTGTTCACAACGCCGTCTATCCTTCGTCAACTACCACATCAAAGCGAAAACAAACTCGCCTGCCCAGGAAGCGCCCAGGCAACAAACAGCCCACGACAACGTGCAGCAAGCAGCGCCCATTGGCCAAAAGAGCGTATCGTGCCCATGTGCATCTTGACAGCCACCGACTTGCTTGCGCGCGGCCAATGGCTACCTGTGGTTCTTGGGCGATGCATGTCGTAGGTGCGCGCCGAGGCAAGACAACCGAGTCAATAGAAAAGGGGCGTACTACTTGTTGGGGTTGCACTAGCGGCGGGGGAGTCGCAGGCCACGTGGGACACGATGAAGATGAGCCGCATCCGCATCATAGACAACTAACAATGCAGTGCTGGCATACCGCAAGAACAGTCGCCAGAAAGCCCTTTTACTTCCCGCGTTGCATGAGACAAGGCAATTGGGCAAACACTTATGGCACAGTGAAGCATGCCGGGAGAAACATAGGGCAGAGGCCCACGCCAAATGCAGCGTTGTTGTATCAGGCGACGCCAGAAACCTTGAACAATGATCCTGGAAAGCTCCTTTGGATTGGCCTACAGAGTGTTTGAGTTACAAATGGTTGCTAATAAGACAAAATCGCCAAAGACTCTATGCGAAGAACCCATGGATGTGCAGGTTTCGTGGAAAGTTGATCGCAACAACTGAAGAAGAGGATGGAGACAGCGACCAGGGCAGCTTGCCACACCGGGACCATGCGGCCACTCACGATGTCGGTTGGCGTAGACAAGGCACTGCATCTGATCGTGTAATGTGCTACTGCTGCACCAAGTAACATTTGACAGCCATCGACGTGGACAATGTAATACGACATATGCGCGAGGTCAAAGGGGCGACGAGTCCAGCCATCCCAAAGCAGAGATGCAGGAAATGTGGCTGAAGTAATGTCATTAAAGGGCTCTCTGGCAACGGGGCTTGAAATCGGAGGAATCTGGCCAGGGACGCTGTCGGGCCAGGAGTTGGCGGGCAGCAAGCCTTGTGTCTTTGAAAGAGAGAAAGCAACTAGCTATAGATGTTGACCAGAGCCTGGAGGAGCCCGAATATATGGCTTCAGATGGAGCACATGTAAAAAGCTGCCGGCCTTGCGGAACCACAACGTTCCAGGTCCCGTAGCGCTAGCAGCGGAAGTGTAGATGCCGAGCGACACGGGGAATTGGCAATGTGAATTAGGCCGACGAACTGTTGCTGGACCCAACTATAGGGCATAGAAGCTGTCTGAGCATGTTCAAGATAGGAAGCCCTACGCACAAGGACGGGACTAACAGGCCATGCAGGGGTGGCGGGAAAGGAGATGCGGGCTAGAACTATTGGATCCATTCACCATCAGCCGCAAGAGCAGTAGAAGAAGGCATGGGCAGGCTTCGGCCGCTAAATGACTTGCTTTCCTACCACGGCTGCTTCTGATATTGTGTTCAGACAGGCATATTATGGTAGCTAAGAGATTGCTACTGATGGGGCCAGTGCAACGAAGGCACTATAGCCATAGCTGGGAGTAACCAGAGCCTAAAAGAACCGAGCATGTACATAGTATCTTAGCTCTCTACCTGCCCCGGCCTTTGCTTGGCCAGTGATAGATACACCTGAACGATGAGAGTCTAGGACTTTGATTGGCGATCTGCCTTGGCTAAGAGAGGAAACACGCTGACGGCTGCGTCAAGATGGACCCTTTGGGGACCCTTTTCACCAATTAGTAGCCATGTCTGATGTTACCTGTTTTTCTCACTAACCCCTCTTCTCGTATGCCCTCCCAATCATTATCTTAGTTTCTATCTAGTCTACGAATAAGCCAGGATTGATTTGTGTGCGGCTGCTCTTTGACTTCTCTGACATAGCCTGGCACCGCCTAGCCTATGCTAGACGGCACATCCCAGCCTGCACCCACAATATGAATAGCCTTCCTCCCGTCCATCGCCCACCGGTACACCTGGCACATTTTGGCATGTAAGTGTATGTAAGGAGCACGCGCTTTTTGGTTGTTAGCTCCTCACCGGCCCCTTCCTCCTCCTTCGCCCTGATCCCCCAGGCCAGGTGGAGGAGCATGGCTCCCATTGACATCTGGGAGTGCGAGATAGAGCTGCCTGCCTTGGAAGGGAAGACAATCAAGGCATTTCTACTCCCCGATGACTGGCGTTGGGCTTATCTGAAACTCTACATAAACGCACTTGCACCTGCGCCTGCGCCTGCGCCTGCACACACACACGCACACGCACACGCACACGCACACGCACACGCACACGCACTTGGGCTTGTGCTTGCGCACATACGTGCAGTGTTGCATCACCCGCCGCGTTTCCTCTCCTTGCTATTGCTACGTCCACAACAGTGATTCTTTGCTGCCAAGCAAGGCTTCTCGGCAAAACATACCTGCCTACTGGCTTTTGGTCGCTTTCTATCGGCACATGCTGAATTCCAACACCAGCATCCGCTGCTACTGGCAACTAACACCTGGGGCTCGTTTCATTGTAGTACACAAGAGTCCCACACTTACAGCGAGACGAGGGTATACGGACCTCGTTGTTCTGTCTGTCTCTGCCACATGGAAAAGACGGACAAAGTCGACGGCAGGCCGAGGGAGGGCCGAGAAAAGATGGGCACAGTGTATGGCTTGAGCTCGCAATGGACAAACATTTGATTGCACTATACTATCGCTTCCTGTTGACGAGACAGCCAGCCATCTCTGACGGCCCGAAACACCACATCGCCACGCCACACAACTAATGCTGATTAGACTTGGCAAACATATCTAGCTCTTTCCTCACTTCAGACAGTGTTGGCCTATCATAGTAATTGTTAGACCAAGAGCCTGCTTCTATCTCTCTCTGTCTCATATCCAGCCACGCCTCTGCGCTTTCCACCTGGTCCCTCCAAAACTGTCTTGACAACGTCTTGATAGCTTCTTCGTGCCCCTGTGGCGATATATCGCTTTCAGCATATCCTTCGGCAACCATCTTGCCGCCTCTTTGGAAGACATATAAGTTGAATGGCTTCGTTCTCCCCCTCGTGCAACGGTCAATCAGGTCCCGCATTGGCTGAGGCGTCAGGCGATACTCTGGAAAGTTTATATGGGATTCCTGGACGTACGACTGCCAAATGACAGCCTTGTCCGGCGCGGGGACTCCCTCAAAGAAACACCACAAAACACGGCCAAGCATGTAAACAACGGTATATTCTCTCTCGGCCTTGCTCAAAGCTAGCCAAGGCACATTGTAGCCTTCTCCTGGCTCATGGTACTGCTGTGATGTGATCAAGGATTCCCAACCCGGGAGGAGATGTGTCAGTCTTTTCTCACACCGTTCGCGCACTTGTTCATCGATTTTTTCGCTTTGAGCCAGAATGCGGATGTATTCTACGGCGTTGACTTCGGGCGCACTAAACTCGCACCAAACTCCACGTTGCTCGAAATCAACCATGACGATATTGTCATCTTCACTCAGAAGGATGTTATCACACCGAAGGTCAGGGTAATACAGGTTGAAACTCGAGCTGAATATGTGGGAGACAGCGCTGGTGAGCTGCTGTGCCCAGCGGATCTGGTCTTCCAGCCTGAGAGTCCCATCAATACGCCTCCTCGGAAGAATATCGCGGATGGTGCCTGGGCTGTGGTACTTGACCAGAAAGCCCATGACACTCTGGGTACTTCCAATGGAAACCCGCTTTGTCACAAGCTTTACCGGCCGATCGATGATGTTGGGATGCGGGTGCTTGGAGAGCGTCAGGAGTATGTGCAGCTCGTGGTACATGAACTTGACAAAGTTTGTGACGGCTTTCATAGCGTACACCACACCGTCCACCTCGACAATCGAAATGGAGTCCTGGACCTGCTGTTTCACGTGGACCTGTTTAAAGTCGACTGTATCTGGCAGAACTACTCCCGGCCCCCACAAGTCTGCCAGGGACGCCAGTGAGCGAAAGGACGCCTCGATATAATGCATGGGGACGACCTTGATAGGCGCTGTTGCCGGATCCAGAGGCAGATCGTCCAGGATGATGCGCGTGCCAAACGCCTGGGAGGCATACCATTTAGCTGGATCGGGCAGACGAAGAGTCCATGCCTGGAGGGCCTGGAGAAGGTAGTCGTGGATTCTGAGGCGCTTGAGACGCTCGGGGTCCTTGGTGTGGAAGGCAAGGCCCAGGTCCAGTTCTTGACAGAGGCTGGACGGCAGCTTGTCAGATGTGGGAATAAACACATCTACGCGCAGAGGGGGCACGCGAGCCATGAACAGCGGATAAACCAGATAGTGGAAGCCAAGGCCCCCACAGCCGTCGATCCGCCAGAGAGGAGACGCCGGAGGCGACAAGTGGTTGAAGTTGAAAGCCTGGCTCTGAGAGACGTCTTCGGATGTCTCTGAGAAAGACTCCAAGAGGAACCCAGCTGTGGGGTGGACAACAAGGTCGACAATGCCAAAACTGATGTTCATGATGAGGAGACACAAAATGGTAGTAACATTGATCGAGTAGCAACGCAGGAACGAGACTAGACGCTGGCCGCCTATATTTAATAACTTGTGTCTGTACTCCCCAGAACAAAGGCCCATAATTTCCAAGCCAGCAAGCACACTAGATGAAGCCTCGAGGCATACGTCGTGAGGCGTATGCATAGAGTAGTTCGTTCATGGCCCGGCGCATCATTCGCTCGCAAGGCCAAAAAACGCCCACGCCCAAAGCATGATTTAGAAAGCCTCTATTCGCGTGACATTCGCCAATCAGCAATCACGGCTGCTTCTGATGTTGCTCCACCCCTATTTGAGGCCAGATCCCATGATACTGTATGCAGATGTGCAGTTGGCTGATGCTACGCTCCAGCTTTGGACAAGGATGCATCTGCCTGCTGCATCTGCCTGCTGCATTTGCCTGCTGCATTGCTTACCACCAATCTGCTAGGCTCTTGTTTTCCCCCCAGCCACAGCTACGTAATATGCAGGTTCATTGCTGCTCGTCATTGGTGCTTGCATGCTGTCTGTGGCTGCCCAACAAGAGGAGGAGCAACAGCGAGAAGCCCGCTGCAGCTATAGACAAATGCAAAGCATTCTTCTACGCATCCCCTGCTCTATATTTATCTGCCGCCTACTTTTTTCCCCCGCTCGCTGTTTCTATTTCCCTTTTGTCTCCTTCTTCTCTGACCTGCTTTGCTTTGCTTTGCTTTGCCTGACTTGGTCCTCGCACGCCGCGTCCATTTTCTTTGACTGATTCACTCCTCCTGCACCTTCTTGCGCTAATGCTGTAATCAACGTCTTGTTTTGTGCCTATTTACGAATAAGCTAGGATTAGTCTGCGTGTGGTTGCTATTTCTTTTCTCTGACGGCATTCTAGCACCGCCTGGCCCAAGACAGTGCATCCCAGCCTGCATTCACGATACCCATAGCATCCCTCCCTCCCATCCATCGCTCACCGGCCCATCTGACGTATTTTTGGTATGTAAGTCCATGTAAGGAGCACGCACCATCTGTTTGCTAGCTCTTCACCGGCCCCGCTCCCTCCCCTGCCTTCTGTCGAGACTAGAAGGAACATGGTGTTCGTTGTTGTCTGAGAGCGGGCGAGAAATGCCCGGCCCCAAAACCAACTGTAGTACCCCGTTATACTACAGGAAGACGCCATCGACGGACAGCCTTGGCCGACCGGTGAGGGCTAGGGCAGTGGCAGATGCGTGCGCATGCGTGCAGTGCGCCCGGTCTCTTACTATCTAGGCCTCCCTGAAGTCATGCCACACTCTCCTAGCACGCACCAACGTCTGTCTGTCTACCAAGGGCCGAGAGATGCCGTCAGCATTTGCCGCCCGTCCAAGGAAATAGCACGCACTGTCATTTCTACGGTGGCCCGTCACTTGCTATTCCTTGGAAAGGAGGAAAAGGCATTTCAACTTGATGATTACTGGCGTTGAATGCCCGTGTTGAAACCATGTACACACGCGCGCACAGGCACACGCACTCTCTCACTTGCTCGCTCACCTGCTCGCTCACCTGCTCGCTCACATGCCCACACATATGCTCACACACATGCCCACACACACACACACACACACACACACACATGCACGTACACGCACACGCACACGCACACGCACATTTACGCGCACGCCCACAGTCATGCTCGGACATGTGCACGCAATGTTGCACCATCCACAACGTTCTTTCTCCATGTTCCCGCCATAACAGTGGCTCATTGCGTATTGGCAAAGTGACTGGGCGAAATTCGCATGTACAGCCTTTCTACCGGGCTAAAAAGTTTTCGCCCGACCTTGCCGCTTCACCATCTGACCCTTGACACCGGTCTCCAGCCGTCCTGTCAACCTACAAAGCCAACGTTGAGCAATACTAACTGAGCATCCTTTTCATTGTAGCACGCTCCGTCATCTCATACTTGGCGAGATAGGAAGATACAGATCTTACGATACCGTCTTTGCCACTTCAACGTGAACGCCCCAACATGGTAGGACAAGATGCCATCTATTTGTTTTTGTTCCCTTTCTTTATCAGTTTCTGCATTGGTTCTCACCCACCATCATCACTTCTACAATGCCTCCGACCTTCTTTTTTCCTAGTCTGTCATAGTCGTCCTTATACCGTGCAGCTCCGTTCGCTTCGGCCCATGCTTGATCTCCATTCCCTCTTTCTATTTATCCGCCCATACTAATCAGAAACTCCAAACGTGCTCCTTGCAGGTCAGACGCTGCAACCAACCCGCGTCTCGGGAGCATTCTTATAAGATCTCCAAGGGCTCAAATACGCCCAGCGCAACTAGACATCACCGCAGGGGGAGGGTATATAACTTTCCTTCATTCCCCGCTCACCAAGAATTCCCAATCAACACAGACTCTATACAAGCGCTGCCAGACATTGGAGGTAGTATACCACCGGTGATACATCCATATCAACAGCTCGGATTCTGTCATGGGAAGCTCACCATTCCCTTCGACAACAATATGTTCGAACTTCCTTGCTTTACCGGGGACTCCACCGGAAACGACGAGTATGCGGCTCTGAATCCGACTGGTGCTTCCAGTTATTGGGGCTATCAGCCCGGCAGTGGCTGTTTCATGCCGGAAATTTGCCTTCCATCAGTCAGCAAGGACGTGTCAGGTATACAACATGACCACACCTCATGCTATGCAGCTCTCACTAACACAATGCTACATATAGATCAGTCGACGCCCAGTAGCTTTCCAAGAAATACGCCTTACACTTCAGAAATGAGCCCATCGCATTTCTTTGGGCCAAAGGTGGTGGTGCCCAATCCGTCTACATGCGAGGATTTCAATACGTTGATCGGGCCACTCCTAGAACAAAACCCCATGTCGCAGATGCAGCAGAATTTCACCCAACAAGTCCTGCAGCCAGCGCCCAGTCAGACAAACATGCTGGATGCGCAATGTAATATAATACATCAAAGTTTCACCCTACAAAGCCCCGAGACGGCCCTAGGCCAAGGCGATCTGCTGGAACTCCAGTCGGATCTAATACAGCCACCCCTCCCGCCAACCCTGATGAACCCGCCATATACAGAGCCGCCAGGTCTAATGGACTATGATATTAGTTCCTTAGAGGCAAGTTCTCCCCCACAGTCCATGCCTTTCAGTTCAGTAGTCTCTGTGCCAATACAGGCCCCAGGCATGTTTACCGGTGTTGCTGGCCACTACGGAGTAGCGCCTAAACCATTAGAATTTTTGAACCATCCCCCATACCTTCATCAGCAGATACTGGCCCCAGATACGTTTGAGCAGGATGTTACCCACGGCTCCAGCTATACGGCCAGCCAGCAGTCCCCATATATGGACTTGCTGCTACTAGACTCGCCGCCTCTTGAGCTTACTCAAAATGTGTTCATGCCAATACTGCCGGAGTCTGTGCCATCCCCGACACAGCTGACCACCGAGAACCACCGGAATAGCCGCCGCCGTTTCCCCGAAAAGTTACGAGAAAAAACAGCCGAAACAAGATCCATGGGCTGCTGTGTTCGATGCAGTATGCAGCGCATCCGGGTACGTCGTGCTTCATGAAAGGGCTATGTGGTGTGGTATTTTGTTAACCAACTCTCTAGTGTGTGTCTAATGAGAGCGATAAAGAAGGCGAGTGCCTCACGTGTACCAAGGCTCGCCCCAATACCAAATTCTGGAGATTGCCTTGCCTTCGCTACAGAATCACCGAGATTGAGCTCTACAAGCCTCTCGGGGGCGTGAAAAGTCTACTGTGGACAAAGCGCAAAAATACAGAGCTGCTGGGCATGGACCGGTTTGAGTGGCAATCATCTGACACGCGAACGGTCTGTATTGCCGATGGCCACACCGATGTGTCCATCAAGTTCGATGTCCGCATGTTTTTCCCAAGACCTGAAGACAAGATGAAGCGCACGTGGGTCACCAGCAACGGGGAGCTGAGGTCGTTCGATGTCACTCCTTATGCCCTTGTCAATCCAGATGCGGCGTACCAGGAACTTCGCGCGCACCTTTCAAAGACTACCTACAAGTGTATTGAGAAAGTGGTGCGTCCACTTGGCGACGTGATGTTCCAGACATACTTGTTAGCATTAGCTACTTGCCAAAATCCACAGGCACCAAATGATGAGAGAACGCTTCTTTGCCAGACGCTGAAGCTATGGGTGTCGATCCGTCTGACAACTATATCTCAGCACATCGTTGGAAAGGATACCTTGGATATGCAGAGCATTTCGGATGACACCAGTCCGTTGTATGGGAAAGTGCCATTGCCTCCAGTTTTGGGCGCACAGATGGACCTTCTTTTGATGGACAGGATACAATGCAGACTCCGCCAAGACCTTCTCAAGTTGCTACAGAATATGGTCAAGAGAAACGAAAAGCGTGATTGGTTCTCACTCTACCTTGCTATTTTCATTATTCTTCACAACATTGCGCTGATCATAGCACACGATGCAGGGTATGCTCGCAAGCATGGGCTAAAAGTGAGTTTTTGTTTTCCCTGCACTGGCAGCGCCAGGACACTCTGTACTAACAAGCCGCCAGAGTCGGTTTGCCCGTCCAGCCAGGGTACAAGAGTATCACAAAGGTAAGGAAAAGAAAACCCCGGCAAGAAACGGGATATGATGATATCATGGGCGCGGCCGCACCTGCTCTGCAGTGACTGATAGATGGCGTCTAGGAGCGAACACTCTTCTGGGATACTTCCATTACTGCAACAAGAGCTACTACCCGTTCAGCACCGAGTGCAATGACAGTGACCTGGAAACCCTGGCCGAGCTCGACGAGAAAAAGATGCAGTTCATACGGGACATAAGGAAATACGTCCGCTCCAAAGGTGAGTGAAGCATGGTGTACTATGATGCATGGGCAGAGAAAGCTAGGCTCTCTCGTGTCCTCGCTGCTCTTGCAGGACACATCATGTGGCTAACAAGACGTGGGTTGAATAGAAGCGGAGTGGCAAGAGATACACCGGCGGAACCTATATGAGAACGACTTTTACTATGTCAGCCAGCTCTTTCAAAAGGAGTGGAAGCCGATGGAACTCAATACTTCAGGTTCTGCCTAAATCAGGGGATGAGGACAAGGACAACCGTCGTATTGCTGTTGCTGCTGCTGCTGCTGCAAAAGAAAAACAGAAGATAGACGTTGAATAGTGCAAACAAACAACAGGCATATGGACAAGGATAGAAGTGTCAAATGGGAGACTTCAAAAGGAAAGGATAGTGTAGGAATAGCTTTCTTTCTTGTTCCGGGCAGCTTTGTATATAGCGATTGAAAAGGAGCAATGAGCAGCAGAGAAAACCAAGTGTTTGAGGCTTACCTCACGGCGTTTCTGAGGCTTAGTGACTATAAAGAGACACACCGCTACTAGCTTCGCCACCTTTCACCCCCGTCGAAACCCACGTTGTGTAGTTGAAGTAGGGGTCGGTGAAAGACATAGGACGGACGGACGATATCTGTAAGCAAGCCCAGAACGGTATTGGCTTGCGAAAGTTCCTGTCTCTACCTGCGCGTGCCAGAATGCCTACAAATACTCGCTACTGCTATTAACATCACGCCAGAAAGTCTAGGCAGAGACAGCAATAGAAGAACTTGTGCATTCAGCGCGCTGAGCGGAATAACGAGCACGGCAGTAATCCGAAAACAACTTGTGTGCCCTTCCCTTCCCTCAAGGGTCCGGTCCGCCTTAGACCCATGGCTCATTAGGCAAGATATGGCTAGAATCGCCCCGTTTCTTACCGGCATATTCCCTAGAAAAGTTCCTACGAGGATATGTCTCATGATGATTCTTCATTCTATCTGGACTCGTGACCTGCTATCACTTCTGAGAAGTGACGTTCAACCGTACCAGCCAGTCACCATGCGCAGGATGCGCCCTTCCCAGACTGCACTACGCCCCAGCCTCGCGCCCTCCGCCCCCAAAACAAAGATTCGATGGTTGCTTCAGGAGTCATCTGATAGAAATAGCATGTCTCCCAGCCTAGCTCGACAAGCCAACGAGGTCCAAAGCTGTACGGAGAACATGGGGCTCATATTATTTGATTTGAGCATATTCAACGTCTACTAGAGGGATTCGTGTTCGACAAGCCGCCAAGATATCACCACCCTAACTACTGCCCTCTATACCGTAGTGCCTTTTTTCTTGAATGGTGAGAAAAAAGACTCGAGAAGAGTGTATGCAGATGATAACAGTACGTCTCCCTCGCCCACTTGCTGATATGGGGACACACTACACCGCGGTCGTGCCCTCTAGGCCATCGAGATCAACCGTGGTAATGCTATCATCTTGCCGCAGGAGGAGCTGAAAACACGAGAGACAGCACTAGTGATCTGCCGTGTCTAGCAGCCTCGCAGATCAGATCCTCCCGTCAACTCGTCTCTTCAGAAGAATACTACAGATCGTGCCTGGACGGTGATACTTGGATCAAAAAACCCACAACATGCTAGATACCTGCAGCGAGAGGCGACTTTGTCGCAGGCTTCACAGAGCGGCTGGCGATGCTGGGATGGGGGGT